>QVNV01019084.1:0-133800 GCA_014825455.1 Pseudomyrmex pallidus
ATCGAAACGTCTGAATAAAAATCTTGCATACAGAATAATACACGAACACCTTGTATAATACTCGTACTGCCTTCCTTTTGACTATTAATAAATTTTATGTTTACACATTTATTTCTAAAATGCACATGAATTTAATTTACATTTAGACTTATCATTTCATTTTGCATACAATTTTATACTTGTTTTTACACATTTTTATTAGTTCTGTGTGTTTTTTTTTTGTATTATTAGAAATTCTTGGTACAATACCTTTTACTGTTATACACAATCCACCAAAACTCAAAAGTCAACACTGCAATGTGTTTATTCCTGGTGAGGAAGTACATGTAAGAATCATAGATAATGAGCGTAGTGTAACCACACATCCTTTGAATCCAAATCTGTACACCATAGAATTTAGACATGGTCCTTTTATGTGGACTATCAAAAAACGATACAAGCACATTCAGCAACTGCATAATCAATTAAAAATGTATCGTGCTAGTTTGAACATTCCTTTGCCTATAAAAAGCCACAGAGAGAGGAGGAACAGTATGAAAAATCATGGAACTGCAAATGAGAAGAAGGGTAAACGTCGTAATGCTTTACCAAGGTGTGATATCTGTATATTCTCACATTCTCTGACTAATGAAGAAGAAAACTTACAATTGAGATGTTTTACAGATTTCCTAACAAACCTGACATTCTAGTGCCTTATGAACAGTTAAATCAGAGAAGAAAGGTGCTGGAAGAGTATCTGAGGAATTTGCTGAACATAGAAATCTATAGAAGACATCCTGATACTGTAAATATATTTTCATTAATGACATTGTTTTTTTTATCAAACTAAACAGATGCTTATACATCATTACTGTTTCTTGCAGATAGATTTTTTGGATATTTCACACTTGTCTTTCATAGCTGATTTGGGCATGAAAGGAAAAGAAGGCACAATTCTAAAACGGACTGGATCAGGTGGTAGAAACAGGTGCAATTTTTGTGGTCTGTTTGAATGCGGATTCTGTATCAAGTGTAACTACCTCTGCACCTCTCTTTGCGGTACTTGGCACAGCAGACATCTCGTAGTTAAAGATACCTTCGTCGCGTATCTCAATCCACAAGATGGAAGAGTAAGATCCGTAATTCTGATGGATAATGGTTTCGGGATTAGTTCCGGAATATACAGCACAGGTTCACGAACCGGAATGCAAATTGCGAATCTGAGCAGGCACATAGTCGTTAAATGTTGGACGAAACGAAAAGCCAAAGAATGGATAGAGTTTATACAGGAAATTAGTAATAAAGAAGGTACAATTTGAAGAATTAAAACCTGTATTAAGCTCTCCTAAAACAAAAACACATCCGCACTTATATAAACATTAAGTGCTAAGTGCTAAATTGAAAAATTTGGTGCTTGACTCGTTTGACAGAAAATTAAAAAGTGAAGGAAGCTGTGACGTCAAGTCCACTTCCCCTACTGTAATTTTAAGTGTCTGCCAAACCTTTAAATTAAGCACCTAATTAGCACGTAGTTTGTATATAGGTGCGTATGTTTCTTTGTAGGGTTGGGCTAACTTAAGAGACATGGAAATAAACATGAGTGATGCATTTTAAGTTTGAGTATAATTTGATTTTGATACAGGCAAAGATTTTATACAAACAAATCCGCACAACTCGTTTGCACCTTATCGTTCGCCCGTATCTGCGACTTGGTTTGTGGACGGAGCCGATTACATGTCGGCTGTGGCCGATGCGTTAGAAAACGCTAAAGAAGAGATTTTTATAGCCGACTGGTGGCTCTCACCGGAAATCCATATGAAAAGACCGATGTTAAATGGGGATTACTGGCGATTAGATAAGATTTTACAAAGAAAAGCAGTATGTATTTTATCAAATATTGCAAATTTAAAGTTATATGGTAAATTTTTTTAAACAGATGTATTTATATATTTTTTTTATATAAATATCTTTTTTTCGCAGAGTGAAGGTGTCAAAGTATTCGTAATGATATACAAGGAGATCGAGGTAGCTTTAGGTATAAACAGTTATTACAGTAAACAAAGACTTGTAGAACAGTGTCCTGAGAACATAAAAGTATTGAGACATCCAGATCATGCGAGAGCAGGTGTTTTCTTATGGGCTCATCACGAAAAAATTGTGGTCGTCGATCAGTGTCTGGCGTTTCTCGGTGGCATTGATTTGTGTTACGGTAGATGGGACAACAGTGAACACAAATTGACAGATTTAGATTCTATTCATCAGTCGACTATCTACATTCCCTCGAAAGACAGATTAGTTAACACTAGCAGTAAGAAAGTATTAGCTCGTAACACAGAGAGACACGTGCTCTTACCATTGGCAATTGCAACGAACACCATCGCTATGGCGACTACAAGATCTATACCTCTCCTGTAAGTTTGGTGTTTCGTCAACTTTGTTATAGCGACTATGGGGAAGAACGTAAATGTAATTCTATTTATTTCCAAAGACCAATGATGAACAGTCAAGAGCAAAAGATGTTATTACCGACATTATCGAAAGATGATTCACTGTTTATGATACAAAGAAAGAAAGATGTGAAACGTAATACTCCAGAAATGGAAAGGAAGAATTTATTTGGCGTGGCAAAAACGACCGTCGATAAAATGAAGAACACCGTGAGAGTGAAGAGACAAGAAATCATTAACATGATGTACAATTCGCAGGAGGCAACTTGTATTGATGGCGCGGAGAAGTACAAATTACAACATTAAAGTCATTTTAATGCGGTATTTTAACTGAACTGATACGTTTCTTCTTTAATTTAGTGAAGGAGTTTTTATATCTGAAGAAGATACGGTGGGTTATTCCTGCAATTTGAATTCCACAGCGAAATTGTGGCTCGGCAAGGATTACACAAATTTCATCGTTAAAGACTTCAATGATCTTGAAAAGCCTTATCAAGATTTGGTGGATAGAACCACCACTCCTAGAATGCCGTGGCACGACATAGGAGTTTTAGTGCAGAACGCCGCTGCTAGAGACGTGGCTAGGCACTTTATACAACGTTGGAATGCCATCAAGGTTTACATGCTCAATAATACGCGTAATTTTCATTCAAATTCGCTAGCGATAAGATCCCGCAAACTGATACGGTACCTGTTATAGCTAGAAAAAGCAAATTTCAATGCGTGTTACCCTTATTTACTGCCGAAGTCGTACGGAGATTGCAAGAGCTACGCTCCGTTTATCAAAGAAGCGAATAAGCACAATGTCAAGTGTCAAGTACTGCGATCGGTGAGTTCTTGGTCCGCCGGATTTCTCGATTCGGAAACTGTGGAACGGAGCATACAGGAGGCTTACATTCACGCTATCAGTAACGCCGAGAGGTGAGATCTTGTGCGTGTACATTCTGCATTCGTCTAATTCCACTGATCTACCTAGATATCTGTGTTTGTAGATATATCTACATAGAAAACCAATTTTTCATAACGCTCGCTTCCATGGAGAAAGGTGGCGTGAAGAATCGAATAGGCGAAACTTTGTTAAAGAGAATTCTGAGGGCGCACAGAGAAGGCGCGGTGTTCCGAGTATTCGTCGTGATGCCTTTATTGCCGGGCTTCGAAGGGGAAGTCGGAGGACCGAGTGGAACAGCACTGAGAGCGATAACACACTGGAATTATGCTTCCATATCGAGGTACGGAGCAACAAATTGAAGAAGAGAAACAACAAAAATAACATTTTTCTTTCAAACAACAGGGGAAAAGATGCTATTCTAAATCGGCTGATAGAAGCAGGTATAGAGGATCCTACCGAATACATAACATTCCACGGTTTGCGAACTCATTCTATGTTAAATGGCACGATGGTAACGGAACTGATCTACGTTCACAGTAAGCTGATGATAATAGACGACCAAACGGTGATCTGCGGATCAGCCAACATAAACGATAGAAGTATGGTCGCCACAAGAGACAGCGAGATAGCCGTGATAATTCATGTGGGTATTCTTTGACATATTAACTTTGTTGTATCTTTTATATAATACATCTGGGTTAATATATAAAAAGTATAATCATTGCACAAATAGGATCAGGAGTTCGAGGACGGACGCATGAACGACATACCTTTCTCTTGCGGCAAGTTCGCTTCTTCTTTGAGAAAGAAATTGTTCCGCGAACATCTGGGCCTGTTGAAGACTAAGGAAGACATCGACATCGATGACGCCATCATCAGATCTTTCTACAAGGATGTCTGGTGCGCTAGAAGCAAACGAAACACAGAAATCTACGAAGACGTGTTTCAGTGCATTCCTACGGATAAGGTAGTCAATTTCGCTATGCTAAAACAATACCAAGACAAAATACCTCTTTCGTCATCCGATCCGTTGTTAGCACAAGAAATGGCAGAAAGTATTAAGGTAGGCGTTTCTCTTTCATGTGGTTGCACACACGCTAATTTCGACTTGTCTAAATCGAGTGAACTTTTCAGGGTCACTTGGTAAACTTGCCGTTGAATTTTCTCTGTAACGAGGAATTGAAACCTGCCACTGCCACGGTAGAGGGAATAATGCCAACTTCGTTATGGACGTGAGTGCGCATTTCCTAGTGAGAGAATCTATGTTTTAAAAATGCGTCGAAACTAGGCACAAATTAACAAAGCAATTCTTATGATATTCGTTTTATACAAAACGCAATAAATTGATCAGAAAAGTTTTACCTTTAAAGCTCCTAGATATACTCCAATCATATTCAAATATGGTTGCTAAACAAAGAAATATAAAGTTGTATTTTTTTTATCACTTTGATACTTATATGTACATATTGAAATTTTTATTCTGCATTATTTACTACTTTATGATTGGTGGAAGTTCTAATTAGTAGCAAATTATACTTAAGAGATATAACACAGTGACATTTCAAATGCAATTTTACATATTTGTTATATATTTTATACATATTAACAGAGTATTTTAAAATATATTTTTTAGTAAATGTAATTTTATCTTCAGTCTTAATTGTTTTGACAAGTACGTCTAATTTATTCTGTGTAAACTTATTGAAGGCATTATTACTTAACATTTGCTAAACTGTTATAATTTTAATGAGCTTATTGTTAGTTATCTATCTTTTTAAAGAGTATTTTATTAGACATCTGTTATTTGTGTGTGAATTAAATAACAAATGTCTCACGATATTGACACAAGTATTACAAGTAGCATAAAAATATATCTATTTTTGTAATAAATTGTTTCTGTCTTTGATATATATCTTTAAATGTAATTAATATAATTAATTATGTTTCTTAATTAATATAATTAATTATGTTTCTTATGTAATGACAATTGTCATGTAATCGTTACTTATACATAAATAAATAAATAAGAATAAAAAAACCCATCTTTATGAAGTCTGAGCGCTGATCGAAATCAATCGAAGTACACGAATATTCTCGTGACTAGAGTCGCGCGTGCGCAAGAAATTTAATCCTGCTCCAGGCTCCTAGTCCCTAGTAGGCAAAAAATAGGGAAATTCGAACTGTCCGTGTCTTTCCAAACGTGATGCTCGACAATGTTACTTAGATGTTGTTTTGATAATAATAAAAAATTCAAATAATAATGGCAAATTTCTCTGAAGACTTGTTTGACGTTTTTGACGAGCAGGGTGACGATATAAAAATCCCAGAGGCAAAGTAAGTTTATGATTTCTGTGTTGTGAAATATCTCTAGTCCTCTGCTTCTAACCTCTCTAGAACCTCGTGGCTGTTACACAAGATATTTATTTATTTAACAAATATGTAGGAAAGTCGAGGATGTAGGAACAAAGCGACAATGTGATAAGCAAGATGATGATACATCAGGTGTGAAAAAGTTTCGACAAGATCCTATCTTGGATGATATCAAGTATGTTAACTTCATACACACACACACACATTTTACAAATCATGTAGATCATATTCACTTATCTAATAATGTATGATATACATAAACTTTCAAAAGCAAAATATATATTTTGGTTCTATTGCCTAACATAAACAAATAACATTGTATATTGAACATTATTTAGTTTAGAAGAAGTGGCATGTCGTATAACAGTACACACTGTAGATACCATAGGATCTTGCACACACGAAGTTGCTGTTCCTCCTGACCAAGAATATATACCTCTGGAACATAGACAGGGCAAGCCAGCCAAAGAATACAAATTCATACTTGATCCCTTCCAAAAGGAGGCAATTCTTTGCATTGAGAACAATCAGTCAGTTCTTGTTTCTGCGCACACATCGGCTGGTAAAACGGTAGTGGCTGAGTAAGTGAAACTTTACGTTTGTATTTTCAGGAAGAGTATCTTTCTCCAAGTAAAATCATTTCTGAAATTTCACTTTATTGTGTTTTATTTACTGCAGGTACGCGATAGCATTGTCACTTAAGGAAAAGCAAAGAGTGATATACACAACCCCCATCAAAGCATTGAGCAATCAAAAATACAGAGAGTTTTATGAGGAATTTAGGGACGTTGGTTTGGTAACGGGCGATGTTACCATAAATCCAACAGCCAGCGTGTTAATTATGACTACTGAGATTTTGCGTAATATGCTGTACAGGGGTTCAGAGGTTTATTTTTTTTTTTTTTATTTATAACTTATTGTATTTATATAAAAATAAAGTGTGTGTATATACACACTCTACTTTTTATTAGTACTGAAAAGGAAGAGGATTCTTAATTAATTTACGTATTTGCGTACGAATTAGGTAATGCGTGAGGTCGGTTGGGTGATATTTGACGAAATACATTACATGCGTGACAAAGAGAGAGGAGTGGTATGGGAAGAGACGCTTATACTGCTGCCGGACAACGTGCACTATGTATTTCTTTCCGCTACCATACCGAACGCGAAGCAGTTCGCAGAGTGGGTGACACATTTGCACAATCAACCCTGTCACGTGGTGTCGACGGATTACAGACCCACTCCGTTGCAGCATTACATATTTCCAGTCGGCGGTGACGGCATTCATCTGGTAATGATGATTAAAAAAAATCTCAATTTACAGGCTTGGAAAAAAATATGTGACTTACTCACGGGCTGAAACAAATTTACTGTAAAACAGGTTGTAGACGAAAACGGTCAGTTTAAAGAGGACAATTTTAATAGAGCCATGGCGTGCCTGCAGAACATGGGGGACGCGGCTAAGGGTGACACAAAGGGACGTAAAGGTGGTATACGTGCTACGAACAGCGGACACACGAACATCTTCAAGATGGTAAAAATGATCATGGAGAGGAACTTCGCGCCCGTGATAATCTTCAGCTTTTCGAAAAAAGACTGCGAGCTCTACGCGATGCAATTGGCCAAATTAGATCTGAACACACTGGATGAAAAAAAATTGGTAGATGAGGTGTTTAACAACGCGGTGGACGTTCTCAACGACGAGGACAAGAAGTTGCCGCAGGTCACAAACTTGTTGCCGCTTTTGCGACGCGGAATCGGCATCCATCACGGTGGACTTCTGCCGATCTTGAAGGAAACGGTTGAGATATTATTCGGAGAAGGCCTGATCAAAGCTCTCTTTGCCACCGAGACGTTCGCGATGGGCTTGAACATGCCGGCCCGTACTGTTCTGTTCACGGCGCCCCGTAAATTCGACGGCAAAGATTTCCGTTGGATCACATCGGGCGAGTACATTCAGATGTCCGGTCGCGCCGGCAGAAGAGGTCTGGACGAGAAGGGAATTGTTATATTGATGATAGACGAGCAAGTAAGTCCGGCCATCGGCAAGGCTATTGTTCAAGGTAAACCGGATCCGATCAATTCCGCGTTTCACCTGACCTACAACATGGTCCTTAATCTTCTCCGTGTGGAAGAGATTAATCCAGAGTACATGTTGGAAAGAAGTTTTTTCCAGTTTCAAAATCAAGCTAGTATTCCGCTTTTGTACAATAGTGAGTATACGCGCTATTGACACGTCATTCGTAATTAGGTAACGGTTATAGAAAATGAAGAATCGCATTTTAATTTTCGCGTTTTCAGAGGTGAAAGAGCTGTGCGATGCGTACAACGTCGTGACAGTCGAGCGGTACGACGAGATATCTTCCTATCACGATGTACGCGAGCAACTCAACCGTTTGACAGAAGAGTTCCGATCGTTTTTAACCCGGCCGGAATATCTCGTTCCATTTCTACAGCCTGGCAGACTGGTTAAAGTGTGTATTCGTGTGCGATTCAGTACTACCGTCGCACTTTTGACGTCACTCATTTTTATTGCGCAAAATTGCAGGTGAAAAACGAGTTCGAAACGTTCGATTGGGGTATCATAGTGAATTTTAAGAAAAAGACTCCAAAAAATCCAGTAAAAGATAAGACCGTTATCGTCATCGACGTTTTGCTTCACATATCGAAGGATTCTAAAGAGTCCAGCGCCATTCCGTGTCGCGAGGACGAAGAAGGCGAGATGGAAGTGATTCCTGTTTTGCATACTCTGATCACTCACATCAGTTCGCTCAGATTGTACTATCCGAAGGATCTCAGACCGTCCGATAATAGAAAGAGCGTTCTGAAAACAATACGTGAAGTGAAGAAGAGATTCCCGGATGGTCCGCCGTTGCTCAATCCTATCACAGATATGCGTATAGAGGATCAGGCTTTTAAGGAAATAGTGAAAAAAATTGAAACGCTAGAAAAACGACTGTACGCACATCCTTTGCACAAGGTCAGCAATGTTTAGAAAGTTATTATTTTTTAGATAAAACGAACTTCTTTCTTTTTACTTAGTTTGGTTTTGAGAGAGACTTTCAATTTCATCGACTGTTCGCAGGATCCCAATGTGAATGAATTGTATGAACGATTTTTACACAAGGAGGAATTGGCTGCGCAACTCAAGCAAGCGAAAGAGGAATTTAAACAAGCCAAATCGATACTTCAAATGGACGAACTCAAGTGCAGAAAGCGAGTTTTGAGAAGACTGGCGTATTGCACGTCGGCGGACGTGATAGAATTGAAAGGACGCGTGGCGTGCGAACTGAACGGCGCCGACGAACTACTGATGACCGAGATGATCTTCAACGGTCTTTTTAACGCGTTAAGCGTGCCACAAATGGTGGCGTTGATCAGTTGTTTCGTGTGTGACGAAAAATCGAACGAAATGCCCAAAAGCACAGAGGAGTTGAGCGGTCCTCTCAGACAGATGCAGGACCTGGCTCGAAGAATAGCGAAAGTCTCGACGGAAGCCAATTTGGAGTTGGATGAAGACGCGTACGTTGACCGGTTCAAACCCTATCTCATGGACGTTATATACGCTTGGTCCAAAGGTGCAACGTTCTTGCAAATTTGCAAGATGACAGATATATTTGAAGGTAACGTATACACATTGGCATATCTCGTTACTGCTTCAGCAATAACGAGAATTTGGAACGTTATTTTTTTTTGCAAACAAATACATAAATACAAGCAAAACCGCGTGTTTCAGGATCCATCATCAGATGTATGCGTCGCTTGGAGGAAGTACTTCGACAATTGTGTCAAGCTGCAAAAGGTATTGGTAACACAGACCTAGAGGTCAAATTCAGCGAAGCGATCAAACTCATAAAGCGAGACATTGTATTCGCCGCGTCCTTATATTTATGATGTGGAAAACTGTGTCATAGATTTTTTTCTCTACGTTTGTTTTATATATCTGAGAATTTATACAAATTCTTATTAAATTATGTGTTCCTGTGTATAAATTTTTCATTCATATCGCCCGCTATCAACTGTCCGAAATGCATTTACATCGAAAACAAAAAGTAGCCCTAAAAACTCTTGTTTTAGACTTCAATTTATTCCTAGAAATTTAAAGTATATAATATATAGGTATATGCTGGAAAGAACTTGCTTCGTTTTCCTTTTTTTTTTATAAAATAAAATTACATTTTTGTCATGCACGTGACACCACCGTATAAGGGAAAAGTTCAGCGTAAAAATGTACGATCCAGAAGGTAGATAGAACTCAGTGTGTTTGGCTATCTCGAGAGATTGTTAAATAAATACATTTTTTTTTTTTAAGAATATTCGAATTAATCCGATACTTAATTTCTATATTTAAATTTAATTACAACACCTTATCATTTATCGTTCCTCTAAAATTACTGTTTCTTGCGAACAGAATTTCAGTTCCATCAACGTGAGCTTTGAGTCCAGCGAAGTTAACTGAAACACAAATATTGACATGTTGCGGATGCTTTCAACAACGCCTTTGAAAGCCAGAAGATCTTTCGGAATGTAATCTTCTTTCAATTTGAGCAAGAAAAAGTTTGAGAGATAAAATATGAACAAAATGTATATATAATATGAACATATTGCTTTACTTACATCTCTTCGTGGCCAATCAGAACAAGAGAGTATCTTATATTCCTCCGTAGGGTAACCTTCCACGATGAGGAAGTTAAACAGCGTCTGTAGCGGTGTATCCGACTGAAATTTACGTTCCAGGTATTCTCCGGCAGGCAGTCGCACTCTTACTTTCATTATGCCGTCACCCGCTCCTTGCTGCGGCTCGGGCGGCAAACTGGATTCCACAGCCTGTCTGTGAGCTTCTTTTCTCGCTTTCTCGGCCAATCTTTCGTTTTCGGCCTGCTCCTTTTTCCTCTTCTCAAGTTCCTCTTGCATCTGTTTCGCTTCTTCTTTCGCTCTTAAAATATATTACAAACATTACACTCATCTCTCAATGAAATCTTGTGCGAGAATACTGTGTGAGAACATGACCGATCATTTACCTATCGGCAGCCAAACTTTCTTGGTACGCTCTGTCTTGTTCTTGCTTGACTCGTTCTCTGGCTTGTCGTTCTTCTTCAACGCCAATATCAGCTCGTCTTTGTTCCTATTTTCACAAGACATGTTAATCGAAGCGCCGTACAAGTAATTCACGTTTACACTTACCTGGAATACGTCGACAGCTTGTACCAAGTTGGTTAATAACTCGTTAACTCCCACATTGCCGTGTACAATGGCAAATATCTCTGTGTTAGATCTAGATCTCATAATAATCATGAGAACTGGCAAGGAATCAACGTCTATGCTCGACACAGCCAATGAACCGACGGTACCAAGGGTTTGATTTACAGAGTGCAAAAACCTAAAGGTCGAACAGAAAATTTTGTTTTAGTTGTCAAATACTTGTATCGATGTATGATTCATTTTTCTTGCACACAAGTGTCTCTTAGCAATATAAAAAACATTCATACCTTTCTTTGTTCGATTCGTATGTAATATCCCAACCCCATACTATAAAATTCGCCGAAAGAAGCTGAAGCACCGTTTCGAAGCCTAACAGTTGAGTACAAAAGACGTTCGCTAATACGCTGTTATCGTGATGCAAATATACAGCCAGTAATTTTCTCTGCAACGTTACAAAAACATCAACTACATATTATTTTTCTTCATGTTGACGTTACTTACGTAACGCAACAAGATTCACAACAAACCTCTTTCGCTGGTTTCAAACACGATTCTTTCAAGGCATCTTCAAATGTGCCGGCGAAAAATTCTGGATGTGCTGGCCCGTATCGCTTTTCGAATTGTTCCGCGAAATGTAACGTACCCATTACTTCGTCCACCACATTCTCTGGCACTGTTTGTCAGAAGAAAAAGAATATTGCAACGTTACGTCGCGACAACAATAATAATTGTTACAATAACATTTTTTTTTCATGTTCTAATTTACTCACTAAGACGTTCTATTTTAGTAGATTTAACATCGTCTATGAAAATATCGTCCTCGACGTTAAACGGTTCAGGAAATTGTTCGAATTCTTCTACATCTTCTTGCTCGTCTATGGAACTATCGCTGTCAACTAGATCTATAACTTTCTGCAAAACGATACAACAAACATCAAACTTGTGTTACTAAAAAAACACTTTCTCATCCATGCCTTAAGCATACACCAACCTTCTTGTCTTCCTTTGAAGGTAGCTTCCCGACCGACAAATCATGTTCCGGATAACAAATACCGCTTTGTGCCAACATTACGTTATCATCTTTTAAAGAACTAGGCCAACCCTTCCACTGTTGATTTCTTACTGGCACGTCTATTAATGAATACACATCTGTCTTCACTTCCAACACGGTACGTGTACCAGGAAACTTCAACTTGTATGTTTCATTGTGCACCTCATCTTTCACATTCAATGTGTAATTCTGACTCATGCGACTCGACAGGCTCACCCTTGATAAAAAAAAAAACATAGGTTTGGTTATTTTTAAAAAGAGATATATATTAGTAAAACGATTGCGAAGTTGCATTGACAAAAGTCTACAACTTACGTATCATTAGCCAAGTCACCAATTTGCGATATTGATGACAGGTACAATGTGACTTCCCTAGGCAGCTCTAACGTTTGTAATATCGTATTTAATGTCTGTGGTTCCTTCTTCCATCCGTGAAGTATTTGTTGACAAGGTGTTACATTTGTCTTGAGGAATATAAGTTGCTTAAAATCCTCTGAAAAATTTAAATGTTTGCATTTTTTTAAATTCCATCTACTGTTCTGGATTTTTGACACTGACAGATACTGATCCTCAACACTATTGAGACACATGATCTCAATCTATACTTACTCAAAGTGGATAATTCAGACAAATTTATCTTATAATCATTATCAAGGTAATTAATGTGGAATGTAAGTGTTCTATTCCTCATACAGCTCTTAGGTCTACTTGTCCCAGGTCTCGCATTTTCCGCTGTATCTGATACAACTTTTGGCGTATTACCTATTATCTTTTTTGAGTTCTGAGCTGTAGCTTGTAACTTTGTTGAAGATGACTGTGGTATTGCTTTAATTTCCTCCACCATTTCTATGTCAGGAGCCATTTCGGAAGGTAGCTGTTGTGTACCTTGAGGCATAGCTTTGTTTATTGCAGCCTAAGCAAAACAAACACATCTCAATGTGGAAATTTCATATAATTGACAAAGCAGAGAAACATATTATCGATTTATACTTACCAATAAATCCCAATTTGTCGCCTCCAGATACAAAATAGCATCTCCGAAATCATCGATTCCTGTGCAAGCCTACAAACAACACATTCGGAGTTTCAAATTAAAAAAAAAAAAAACAAGCAAAAACCCGTTTTGAATTTGGTTTAAAATGAAAATCAAATACGTGTCAACAAACTGTACGCAGGACACGTTAATGACAGTTGTTTTGGTGCGAGAATTTTTCTATCTTCCGGACAAAGAACGCGTGGAATGACGTGACAAAAAAAAATCGACGTTTCAGCGAATTTTGTCAAGTTCGCAAATGTCAATTTAGAATCTGACAAATACGTGGCGCATACGTTCGATCGCTCGATTGAAATTTCGAGTGCTGTGACAATTCCTGTGACAACTAGCGAGCGAAAACTCCGTTCAAATGTCTCCAATTATTGTCAATGTCATCGCACGAAACTTTTCTAACCTAACCCTTGCACAAAGCATTTTGCAAATGTGCAAACAAAGTCGCGCGATGAGTATTCAGAATGATTACCTGAAAGTCAGCCAGTATCGCGTCCCGATTTTCGGCCATCGCAACGATACTTCAATACGCAAAACTGTGTGACAACTCGCGGAAAACGATACTCCTTCGTGTGGTCTCGCGAATCTCGCGTTCTATTATCTCTCAACTATGTTACAAATATATATATATAACACGAGCAACACCATGAAAACCATTGCCATCCATTGCCTTCTTCAGCCTTCGTCTTTGATGAGTAACACGAGAGTGAGTGGAAAATATTTAATGACGCCTAGTGTATTTCACCTCAGTGTTAAGCATGAAAATGTGCTTCCACCTAGACGTCACAATTATCTCTTATTTACGATTTGGACGGGTTTTTATTGGGCATTGGATTTGATGAATCGTCACGCTCATTGGTCGGACACGAGCGCTCTCTGGTGAATGTACCGAACACAAGTTGTAACGGTACACATGTACCGTTCCGGTTCTTAAGTGCTGAAAACACACTGCAAGTGCAGTTGAAAAAGAACACACTTGTATTTTGGCGGGATTTGCCGAGCGGAAACGTAAAATGGAGGTAAGGACGTTTTCAAGTTTTGAATCGCTTGTTTCGGTGCTCAAATCGTCTCAGAGAGAAAGAGAGAGAATCGAAATTGTCAAATTGCATTTCATTCTGCAATCCGTTCTCCAAATCTCCGGTAATGCGATGAATCAGTCTGAATCATTCTTGGTGTCTGCGTAGCGATTGCAAATAAGGTTAACAGATACATTTACACTCAGAGGTTATGCAGCTGACATGTCAACAGTGATTCCAAAGAAATTTTTTTATTTAACAGTTACATATAATGACACAAACCGTCTGGAGAAAATGAGATTTGTGTAATTAACCGAAGTACGGAGTCCGCGAAGAAAACGAAAATATGGCGCGCGCGTCTCGATTTGAAATCGTTCATGGCGGTGGAATCTCACGGCATGTTTTTCAAAATTTGTTTATATATGTTCTAGATGATTCTCGTCTGATAAAGGATAAGAGGTCAGAATGAGCGATGAGAGGAGGGAAGCGTGCACAGAGTTTATTAAACGTCTCAAGTGTAAGTGGGTATTTTTTATATTTTTATGTGAAAAAATGACTAATTTCAATTATTCTCTTGCAGCAAATCCAAACAGATACCCTGATTTTAATGTATCTGTTGCCATTTTACAAGAAGAAGCTGCTACAAGAGGATTGGATGATGATCTTCTTCAAAAGCTGTCAGATCTCATTCTACATACAGACTTAAGTTAGTGTAAAAATTAACATTACATGGTGGTATGTTGTAAATGTGGTAGCTTTGATTTGTTTGCACAAATGTAATACATTTTTAATTTATACATTAGATGCAACCAAGGCAACAGTGTTAATAAAATGTCTCATTCCAAGATACAAGGTACCTAAAGAAATAGCAAAGTCTATGATTATTTGGTGTATATCAACTGATCTACTAGTTACTGTTTCCACACTCATTGTACAATGGATCATAGGTAATGTAATTCCTTGTGAAACTAAATCATAAAGAGAGTTTATGTAAAATGTAATTAAAAAAAAGTATATATTTGTAATTTATTATATGTTCACAGGCTTGTGGGATTATGAATTAGTAGATAGAAGATTAATCAGCATATATTATGATGTTTTTTTCTACATGATGCTCAAGAAGGAAAAACTGGTAAATTATATAAGCAATCTTTTTATCTTAATTAATACTTGAAAAAATTGATGAAATATGTATTTTGATCATTTTATTAACTGCAAGTGATATAAAATTTAGGAACGTCATTTAGCACGTCTCATCTATGTGTCAACAAGACCAGAAGATGTTACTCGACGAGATGTCTTAAGATTATTGAATCTTCAGAAGAAGTATTCTAAGCCTCGTGCACATATCACTGCATTACTTTTGTAAGCACAGATAATTACAAAATATACGTTTGTTATTGATGATATTGTTGCGAGATTAATATTAATTATTTATATATTAATTATTTTGAAACATGTTCTCAGCTTATTTAAGTCGTACAAGCCGGAATTAGTGCCGGAAAAAATAAACTCTGTAAATATAGAAAGTGTGTGGAAACCTATACCTGAAAATATGCGAGTAGCACTAGAAGATGCCAGGGATCGTGCAGAAATTCAACAGTCTCAAGGCGGTCAAGCTTATTTTAAATGGAATGTAGCACAGGTATAAAAATTTCTCTTATATTAAAATATAACATGCAGTGTCAAATAATTCATATAAATAAATAAAAAAAATATATTATGTATGCTTGTAGAAAGTCAAGAAAAAGAAACTGGAGCTTTTGCCTTCTGTGGGATACTTTCATATTGGTTCAAGTATTTTTAAAAGCGAAAACGCAAAGTTGATTTTTGATATAAACAGGTGAGTGTACTATATTGTAATATGCATTGAAATATTAACATGTATATGTGTGTGATGTATATATATTTTAGCATAGAAGACTTGGGAAAATATCATCAAAATGTTGAATTACCTTGTAAAGCTGTTTCACTTTTGACAAACATGGCTGGTTATCATCTTCTTACCTATGCAGATATTCAATATCAAAGTAGATTTTCATATAATCTTTACAATACACTGATAAGAGGTACGTGTATATGGATATTTATTTAGAAAAGAAAGCAAGTTAAGCATAATATATAAAAACATGATACATATTTGAAAACTTATAATTTTTTCACACTTGTGTAATTAATACTTGGTCATCTTTTACATTGAAGCATTTATATTAGAAAGAGAAAAGTTCTCTGAGGAACAAATGGATCAATTCCTTGCCATGACGGTTGAATTCTCTCGATATATGCAAGAGGGAGTTCTCGTTACCAAATTGTTCTTTGACGAATTCCTATATTACAATACTGGAGAGCATCTTCAAAAGATGCTGCACTTGTTAGAGTGGATGACTTCCATAACAGTAACTGGTATCTAATCAAAACGTTCGTATTGGACACTGTCAAAGATATATTACAAGCTTTTTCATTTTCAGAGTTACAAGAAAATATTCTGATACATGTACGAAATATATTTTTTGAATCGACTTTAGCTATGAAATGTGAAATAATTAAATCTTTGCAGAAACTGATTACAAACTTGGTAAGAGTTAATATTGTTTTTTTTTATAAACGTTTTTATTAAAAAATTTATATATTTTACAGAATGATTATTTCACTTAAAAAAATGATTACATTAATTATCGGTTACAGTTTGTTAGACAAGGATTTGAAGAACCGTTCACAAATGTATCATGTTTTTTACATCAAAAGCCATTAGAAAATTTATCCGAAGTTGTATCCGTGCTTACAACGATATCGGAAAATCTTATTGTACATGGATTGAATATACATAAATATGACGTTGTGTTATTGTCGGAAAGTTTAACTTTTTATGAGGAGGTATGCATGAAAATCAACAAATAAAAAAATAATTTAGATATATAAAATTGAATTAATATAAATGTTTCATTATTATTGTCTATTTAGTTTTGTTTTTTGCTTTTCTTTTTAAAGATCTGCGTGTTAGAAAGTCGTAGTCACATTTTATCTTGGACATTGGCACCTCCAGCGGTTATTTACGGAGCATTTGTTACAAAAAGCTGTGCCATTTTGTCAAGAGTTTGCACATTGTTGTTGAGGTACCGAAGTACTGTATTTTAATGTTACTTTTGTTTATTTTTTTTATTTTTTTTTATTTACTAAGAGCTTTGAATTCTTACAGATATCGCGAAATGAGTCCACATTTCCGTCAAATTTTACCAGTAAACGTATATAAAGAAAAAGTTCACATTATATCTATTTATGCACTTGATCTTTATAAAGCATTGTGGCAGGATGAGGTGTGTATATTCAAACTCAAAATAAGCAAACGTACATTGACGTAAGCAAGTTATTGTTAAAACATTTTTCAAATTAAAACATTTGTTTATAAACAGCCTTTTAGTAACAGAAAAGATGGTTACTTTTTAAGAAATGTCTCGGAAAAAGTTATTCGCGATCTAGACGATTGCGATCTGGATTCTTCACTGAGTATTAGTAACCATTATGCAGTGTTACCCTATAAGTACACAATAAACACCACAGGCTTAGACATAAGTACAAAGGAAGTACGTATTAACTTCTCTTTTATTATTATACACATTTAATTATTAAATATATACGTTATTACAAGAGTTTACGTTTCTAGGCTGCTATGAGTATGGCTTTGTATTATTATCCTGCAGTAAATAAATTTATTGGTGCGTTTGACGCAAAATAACATATTTGAACAGTGCTGTAAGAGAGAAAGAATTCATTTTTTACTTTCTCTAATCTACATTTGTACATATACAGTTGCAGTAGCCAAGGAACTACTGTATTAGAGTAATTATGTGAGATACAAAAAAAGTAAGTTATTTAACATTTTTATTAAAAAAAATTGATAAAACAATTTATCTTTATTAGCAAATAAAATAAAAAATCGGTGCAATAGTTCTGTTTCCTTTATTACCTTTTATGTAATAAGTTTATTTCTTGAAGGCAAACTCGTGTGTGATGAAGGGATTTGCTAGTTCTTTTCGAGTGATATATTTAAACAAAACTTTGCATAAAGAAAATTACGTAAAATATATGCACATTGATATATATGTATTTATATTTTATTAAATATTAATATAATAATGAAAACATAGCAAAAAGAAAACATATCAATATAATTTCGGAATAAAATATATATGACAAAATCTATTTTGCATTACACTTGGAGTATATCTTATTAAACGTCTCTTTATTCGCCTGAACTTTTAACTTATTACAAATAATAACGCAAATAGTAGCGATTACGTTTCGATAACGCAAACGAAAATTGCTAGTTCGTGTCACATACTCATTAGTGGATCTCTCTCTCAAGTCTTACGTTTTTCGGATTGATTACACTAAAGGCAGTGACTTTAGCTTAAATTGTAAAAACTGTTCAGTAAAAACAATATTATATATACACGATAAAAATTATGAAATCTTGCTGAAACTAAATTTCAACGAACATGTAAACGCACTTATATGGCACGAATGAAGTTATAACCGTCATCTAATACGTGTCTGCAAAATATCGGCCATATCTTTTATATTTCTTGTACTTAATGCGCGTGATAAGATATGATATAATCCTCATATTAATCTTTCTATATTACTATAATGATTTACGCAAATCTTTGATACCGTTTTAATATATTCTCAGTAACTTTCTTCCTTTAGCTATTTTTGAACGAAAATTTGTTTTTTTTAATTGCACAAATTTCATAAATAATCGCACAAAAATATGAAAAAGATAATACATTTTATGCTGCATTTTTAGTGTAAAGTGGTTTTGACGATATATATTCGCGATCGTACATATGTATAAAAACAAACTTCAGCAATATATATATAATATATATATTATATAAGTGGGTTTTTGCACAAAATTATATGTAAAAATGGTTTCTTTTCGTGAATATGTTTAATTTTACAAATGAGTAAAGCAAACATTTGTCATAAGATGTTCCACAGATAATATGTCAGACTCAAAAAATTAAAATATTAATAATAATATGATTAATAATGACGTGATTTTCAAATGCGGTTGTCGGCTATAAGGATACTGCAAGAAGTGATAAATAAATACAAGACGTTAATGCGCGTATATGTAGATGACTAATACAAAAATAATAACTAAGTTTTCTGTAATGTGTTCTATGTTCTCGTTAATTGTCTCTGTGTTGCAGATTCTAGAATATGCAAATTTTAATATGTGTAAATTTAAAATACAAATTGTACGTTGAACGTACAATACTGCGTTTAAACGTAAAAAATATTTTGAGAGAAATACTTTTTATATGTAGATATCTATTCACTGCATTATATACAGATATTTGTCACACAAATATGACATAAATATCTAATTTCAGATAAAGAATAATTTCTCTCTCGCAGGTTGAGAAATCGCCATATTTTTCAATGAATGTACGTAAATAAAATGAACAGTAGTCCAAAAAAAATACAAATTCATGAATACTGCAAACCAGACTACACACATTTTTGTTGTTTTATATGTACTTAGATATTGTAAAACAAAAAGTTCGATATTTTTACGTTTGTGTTACAGTAAAAGTTTGGAATTGCTAGCAAATTTACTCACTTATAAATTGTACTTAGTAAACGCATACATTCACCAGTCAATAAATGTGAACGGATTCTTTCCGCTTTTACTGTAACATCCTTTTAAAGAAAAAATCAACTCGTATCCGCTCAAAACGATGCTGTTGTTCTTTTCTATTCTGACACTGATATGTATATTTCGAAAATATATTGAAATTTATTGCAATACGTATATGACAGATATTGAAACCTAGGATTCGAGTAATGCGAATCTTCGATTATTTAAAAAATTGAATTTACGTATCTTGTAAGATTTGGATCCTTTTTTTTTTTTTTTTTTTTTTTT
Source organism: Pseudomyrmex pallidus (assembly GCA_014825455.1). Classification (NCBI taxonomy): domain Eukaryota; kingdom Metazoa; phylum Arthropoda; class Insecta; order Hymenoptera; family Formicidae; genus Pseudomyrmex; species Pseudomyrmex pallidus. The sequence continues at coordinate 19,935 of QVNV01019084.1, forward strand.
TTTTTTTTTACATGCGCAATGTATATATATATTTCTATTAATATCTACGCGCGATCTCTACATAATTCTTATCTAGAGGATTTTGTAAACGTAAATCTGTAAAGTAATGCTTTTTCACTAAAGATATAACTGCGGATTTGAGCGAAAACGAGTTGCCGGCAGCATGGAATTATATTACTTATGCATTTATATATATATGTGTATATATAAATGTTCTATGAATTAGAATTATAGAATAATCCCAAAACTTATGATGTAAAATAAATTTTTTGGCCAACATATCAAGAGAATATTCTCTATAAAGTAGTGGATCACAAAAGTAAGGCATTTTCGGATACATATTAATTGATTATAAGCATTGGGAATCTAATGATCGTTACAATAAAATTGTCACTTGTCTAACTTTTATCAATGTTCACATTATCTCTCAAATTTTGAAATATCTATCTTTGGCACAGTGTGTTAATTAAGCAAAAACTAGTTTATATAATTATAACGTGAGAAACAATAAAATAAATGGAAACGTAAACGTGTACACGTCCACGGTGGAACATAAAAATTTTCATGGACAATGTGCGCTTCTTCTTTTTAAACTTAAGAACTGTACCAATTCGTTCGTTCACAAAAGTATACAGTAAGAAATTTTGTCTAGGAATTGCTTAAACACAAGTTTACGTCACGAAAAGGAAACGTATTTAATCTTTAAGAGACTTAATCTCGTTATCGATTCTAGAATTAAAAATATTCTAGGCGTATTTCTATACATGTATATAGATGTCGAAGATCTATAAACGCGAAATTGTTTTTATAAAGTGTATAAATACAAATATAAATATATATTAATATTTACATTTGTAATACACTATATATATATATATATATATATTAAGTATATATTTATACTTATATTTATAACTTCATATTTTTCTAACAAAAGCAACTTCAAAACATCATTTATAGAATGATCAGTCCATTTTACAAGTTACACTTGACTTGAGTACTTTTGTGTAAGCTTTGTCCATGTTAAAGTTTATCATCATATTCAGTGTTTCTAACACTCACACACTTGTTCTTGCACTGAAAACAAATTTACGTTTCACTTCACTTTTAGCAATAACACTTTTTTGTACATCGAGCAGTGCCTATTAGTGAAAGAACGAGATATAGAGATAACAGTTTCACAATTAACAGTAGAGCGATAAAATAAAACAGATCAGTCCCAACTGGCGTCACTATCCACATCCTCGTCCACATCGGAGACTATACTTTCATACGCTACATCCGGCTCGTCATCTAGGAACTCATCCTGATTCTTTTTGCTCAACTTGCGTTTCTTTAGAGTAAGCTCGTCTTCCAGCGTTCGTTCCTTGCGAAATTCGTAGACTAGTGGATAAATGTGTTCGATTGCCGCTTGGACTGCAGCAACATTAGGTGCTGCAACATAACATAATAATTGGTTATTTCCAAAGCAGATTTATTTTTTGTGAGAATTACGCGAAACATTTAATAGCAATTTTATTGTAACCAAACTTTCATAAATATACAAACCAGTTACAGTAACGCTTCCCGTAGAAAATATCTTCAGAGTGGCTTTTGGTTCTTTTAGCTTATATGTAACACCAGGATGTAATTCCGGTTCGTAACTGTGTTGGAGGAAAAATATTTTTATATACTTTGTTTTCTACAATTTGTGTACATAACGTTGCTATATATTATATATGTGCATTAACATGAATAACAATGTAAACATCTATTTTTATATTGACGCATTGAGGAAAACCATTATATATTATTTATTATTAACGTCATTTAATAGTTTTTGCTATTACGTTTTTTTTTTTTTTGTTACTTACTCAGCATTTTCCTTGTGACATACTGAAAATGATGTTATCTTGATAGCAAATGGCATGCAACAAGTTCCCAGGACATTGACAACCCTGTAATTGCTGAATCTCACTTCGTATCCAAGCTTTTGCAAGGAACGTGCAAATTTGCGCGCTGCAATTTTTGCTTGGTCTTCACTGGTCGCACCGGTGCAAGTTACTTTGCCGGACGACCAAATAGATGCTGTGGTGTACGGCCTCCTCAATTTCATAGTTATCATCTGGGAATATCACATTACACTCTATGTAATCAAAAGTTTGATATAGAGAAGAAAAACTTAAGTAAAAAACTGTCTATTTGGTTATTATGAAAACAAAACAACAGTAACTTTTATTACATCAGTTTTTAGCTGTTATTATTGTAATATAATCTCTGACACTTCTCTTACATAATAATCGACACGTATCAAAGATATTGTTACATGTGTCTCGTAATCCAATATCTCTTAAAATGCTGAATCTACAAAAATGTATCATGTAGATTTCTAAGAAGATGTTGCAACAGGATATTAAAATAGTTTTGAGAGGCATTAATCTCTAATGATTCATTGTTGCACCAATGTGTTTATTACGATCATTTTTCCAATTAGAAAACTCTAACTTGAATTGTAACTTATCAAACTTAATTTTTGAGATATTGGCTCGATATTTGATTTTTTATGATAAATGTTCTTCGTAATAGTCAATTTCGGTGAAAAAGAATAGATATATACATAGATGTATAAATAATACATACAGCATTTTCTCTTCTGTACTCAACATTTGATCCCCTTTGTGCTATTTCTCGCAGGTTTAAATGACATCTTACACTGAAGCTACAGACTACATTATTGATAACAATATCAAGCGCAGGTTCCTCGGCAACTTCGGAAGCTTCGGCCTCGGCCACAATCTCGGGATTTACGTAAGATTCACTTTGTCCATTACATAAATCTTTGTCATCTGTGGTAGAGTCAGCATTGCTCACATTATTAACATGTTCTACATGATTTACATTGTCCACATGGTTTAATGGTTTATTGGTTAATGGTTTCATGCCATTCTCTTGAATAGCAGTTGCCATAATATTATTGTGTTCCTGTAACAAATAAAAGCAACAAATTCAATACATGTTATGTATTTAAATACATTATCAAACTTTAACACATTAGACATCAAATACACGCTTGTTTTTTTAATTTACTTCTTTCTCTTGCTTATCTCAGATAATTTTATTAACAAAAGAAAGCTTGAAAACAAAGATAAGTAAAATATAATTTTTCTGACTCTCTGAAATAAATTAAATGTAAAGGATACATAAGACATAGGATAATCTAAATTGTATAGCTTATACACTGATAAAGAAACTTTCTACATCCTTCTTTTTTATTGTTGTAAACACATTTTATATACATTTTTCCAAATTAATTGTTAATAACAAGTAATAACTAACTAGCAACTTATATGTCCTCTTTTTGCTTTTTATGAGAGCTCTAACTTTAAGAAAGAACTTTATTTGTTAGTACAGTTCTTTGTTTTTAATTTACAAACGTATATATAAAATAAAACATTAAGTTATTCATATCTTACAGTAAAATTAACAGTGAGATAACAATCTCTACGTTTAATTAATAATTGCTGTTGATAAAAGATAACATGTTACAATAACTTTCTTCGACAGAAGCAATTAAAAATGTTAAATTTAGACTTTGTAAAACAATAATTTCCTTGACTTTGTAGGTACAAACGTGAAGGAAGGTTTTTCAAGTCGGCGGAAATATCGCGTTGATTGAATTCCTATTCGGCACCCGCTTTTTACATCGGACAATGCGATGAAATAACAAACGCACATATTATATATTCGTTAACTTCGTGAGAGACAGGACATGTGAAATCATGGGAAAAGAACTCGAGCTTCGTGTTCGAGCGAAGTGCGATGCTCGCTGCGCGTTCGCACGTGCGAGAGCTCATCCCGGACGAGATTCGTGAAGACCCGGAGGAAGACACCGGGATCTACGATTCCGGTGTGCTACCCTCGTGCGCGAGAACCCGTTCCTGTAAACGTCACGTTTAAAAGCAGCGAATTGACAGCGGAACGAGAGAGAAAATCACCGCCACGACGTGCGCTCCTCCGAGAACGTTCCACGACGAAAACCGCTCGACGTAAACGAGGAGGCGGAACGGGTGCGAAAGCGATACTTACACCGTGCTTGATGCAAGTGTCGCAGATCGTTCACGATCAGAGGAAACCTCTTTGTTGACAAGCGCAAGCAGAACGCAAAGGTAGCTCAATAATCAGTGCCATTGTTCCCAGCCATATTCGCTAGTCTGGCAACTACTGACGACCCAAGCGAGTAACCGATGGCCGCGAAACTGCTCGCGACACACAGATGGGATCAACGAGGCTAGGGACCGGCGCGAAGTTGCACACGACGAGGAAGATGCCGTAGTAGCAGTTAGGTGGTAGCCAATCACTTCTCGCGGAAGACGCACGAAGAAGGACCCCACGTATATTGTATATTCCCTATGAGCGCATTCCCGCGTGCGAGAAATTTATTAAGCCGCGTTCAGACGGATCCGCGACGGACTCGCGGAAGTACAAGTAAATTGAGGAATTAAATGTCTAATACGAAAGGTTGCCGTGTTTCGGTGTTTTTTGGACATGTAACAAACTTTTCCGACGCAGCGTGTGAGCAATTTCTACGGAAAAATGTCGGGAAATGCTAAACACAGGATATGCATGTATATCTTGATTTTACTCACACAAACGCTACCTGAGGTAAGACCGCGTGTGATTGGTTGCCGAAGTTTTTTTGTAAAAATAAAATTTTGATGTCGCCGACCGAAAGTCGTAGCTTGCATAAGAGCAGAATATAAATCTTCCTTCAACATTCGTGTGACCGATAAAATATCGTGTAAAAAATCACTTTTTTACAAAAAGAAAAAAAAACATTCTGTGTGTACACAGAATTTATGGGTTTTCTCATTCTTTTGACTCGTGTTGGAAAAAGAAATTACAAAAGAGGAAGAAAGAGAGACAATTTTAAGCTGTGACGCTTTACGTGCTTGGGTTCAAAGTAATAAATCACTTTTCGCAGTTAGGTTGAAGCTTATTGGGATAAGAATGTATTGTTCCTTTGACTTTTTTCTATTTGACCTGTTTTTTCTTTCTCTAACAAATAGCTTTAGAAAACTAGGGTCAGCTTAGGTTGGGGCGAATGGGAGAAGAGCAGTCATGTGATCAAAGAAGCACGTGTGTACTACCATGTGTACTACGGGTGTACATATGCAATGTTACCGATATTATCAATTTCCACTAAATATCATTATTTTCCAATTGTTAATATTAATTCTATGTGATTATTTTTTAATGTTTGTTACTTAAAGCGAACGCGTTTTAAAGCGAAACAAATATTTCCTCTAAAATGGCGAAATGAAGTAAACAGTTTCTTCTCTTTCTCCGTAAAAATCAAATGAAACAAAACCTTGTCTTACCGTCGTATCAAATAGCAAGCTTTCAATAAAATGATCCTCCTGAAATGAATTGGATAACCAATTGTCATAAAATTGCTGCGTGGAATTCGTACTTTGTACTTGGTTGTATGGAGAAATTTTGTCAGATTGATGGGGACTCGTGTCGTATTGACGAGTTAAAGAATTGTTAGAAGGCAAGTGAAGATTCGAATCTGTCCTACGAGGTTGATGTACCGTGTCGTTCGTTTCAAACACACAATCGGAAATCAAATCCAGACTTTCGATAAAGGATTTTTCCGAAGTACTGTACACGTTCTTCCCATGGCGATCCAAACATTGCATTGTTTCCCACGACATCTTCTTTCTTTCTTGAGTATAATTACTGATTTTTCTTCTTCAAATAAGTACACGTCTGTCTGGGACCACTACTATTGTATAGATTTTATTAATCGCACTTTATTGATTTTTATTAATAAGTAAAAATCGCGTTTCTTCTTCTTCTTCCTTTACTACTTTGCGACTCAACTCGAACAGCTCAGTAACATTCTGACGCACGCCTGCAACTGATGCATCTCACCCGTTGCACATCTTTTTATCTGCAAAGTGGAACCAAATGGAAAATCGCAACCAATCAGAGCAAAATTTAACACACACCTAGGATTAACTTCTTTTTTATTCTGATTGGTTAAATTTAAATCTAATCTCCATTCATATCTGACGCGGACTTACAGGTGCGTTTACATGACAGCATCGAGGATGTGAGCATGCGCGGTAGCGATTACATAATTCTAGTGCAGCTTGGTTCAGCTTGGAAAAGAAACGGACTGCTTGATGTTTTCATGCTGTAATGGAGATGTAACGGCGCCTCTGTTGCCTAAATAGAAAAGTGAAAACTGCGATGGTACCAAGCGAAGAAAGAGAGAGAGACGGAATAAGTCACGCTTCGCTGTGCCACTTGCGCTAGAGAGATACATACAATTACAACTGGGGTATGTAATTAATTGTAATTCTGCATAATCACTTTCAATTTTCTTTATTGCTTTAAGTTATTTTAATTAACTTTTAATTTACTTGCTTCGTTACATTGGCCTTTAAGTAATTTGTAATGTATAATTTAATTATAATGTGATATAGATGATTCTCTTAATTGCCAGGCATCTTGTTTCAAAAACTATCAGTCTTGTTTACATATGAATAGACATTCGACGAAAACATTTTGGTTTCCTACAAAAAAACGCTTGAAACTATTTATTTGAAAGACCACTACGCGCGCAAATCGAAAAAAAAAAAAAAAACTGCTGGCGGCTTCCCTGGGTTCCAAAAAAAAAAGATATGTTTAATTTGTTACGATAGAAGGGCCCAATGTTTTTGATTATTAATCTGATTACATGTAATTGTTATATTATTGCCATTAATTATATAACTTCAATCAATTATGTTAGTTTCAATCGTTTATTATAACAAAAAACGTATTTTCAGAGATCTTGATATATACAACAATAGACAGATCGCCGGTATCAGATATATCATCAATCAATTGTATATACATATATGCAATATATATGCATCTCTGCAGATCTCATTTACACGGTGGCCTCGTGTATGCTCTAACTAGGACGCGCATTGAAGTCACCAGTCAAGTACCGCCTATTTGGAAACATTAGAGCACCTAGGATGTCGTCACGGAATATATTATGAAGATTAGTCACATATTTCAATTATAAGTAATCATGTATTAACGTATCTATAAAAATCTAAAAAGAACTCAACGAGTGAATACCGCGCAATTAATAATAGAGGAAATATATAATTATCCTGTTAGATAACACCTTTCTCGAGAGAGAGACCGTACGTTAAATATACATCCTGGATCCTCCGAATCACACATATCCGGATAACTTTCCTCTGGAGCTTCCTAGACACCAGGATCCTCTCGTGCGTATCTAGCCGGCGTGTTATTTTTGCTTAACGGTAAAAGATGCGACCAGCGGTGACCGAGGTGGAAGAGGAGGCGGAAGAGGGAACCTGCACTGCTCGGTTTCTTGCAGCCATGATTGGTAGTGGCCGTCAGTGCTTGCTAAACCGTCGCGGTGATAGCAGGTGCGAATATACACTTTCTTAAATTCCGATTTGTTCGGGTGTAAAATCCTTCGTGTTTTTTTTTTTTTTTTGCATCTTTTAAACGCTCGGAGACAAGTGTTGGCAGCAGCAAACACGGTAAACGGATCTTCCGGTTGAGACGTTTCTTCAACGTCGTAAGCGGAGGAAGTTGTGTCCTTCCGTCTCACTTAATCAGGTGAGTCACCTTGAGAGACCGAATTATTTCGCGCGATGACGCCGACCTTTTTGTCGCCGCCGTGGTGAGAGAAAGAGAGAGAAATCTCTTCGGGGCAACGTGTATAATATGCGTAGCTGATAACGCGCTGAGATCTCGGTCGTCTGACGAGCTGGGACGATTTGTCGTTGTTTTTCACGCCTGTGTCCTGAATCCGCGTCGGTGAAAGTCGCGTCGCTACGACGCGGATCCCACTGGCGATGCTTTCGGCGGAGCCATGGTAATTCCAAGAGGAAAATACCCATAGACGACCAATGCTGTTGAAGTTCAATCGACAAAATGTTTGACGGATCAGAACGAAATTTGATAATTGCTCGACTTACAATGTAAACAAATAGAAAGTAGAATAGTACGCGTGTACTTTCCATGTGCTGGAGAATTTCGCTCTATTATACGACGGAATGTCCCACTTCTCACCCATTATGTTCTCAACGACAGTTTCTTTGATCAAATTACAGTCGATTGTCCCGAGCAATGCCGCGTCGAGAGAATAAATCGTCACGTTTTCTTCTTCTTTTGAGCGAAATAATTAAGCGACCGTATACATACACGCACGCACACCTCGCACATGTCTCCACAGAGAAAGAAGCGGAGCAGGTGTGTGCGCGGAGAATGTAATTGAATCCTACTAATGTTACAAGTTTCAGCGCTTATGAACCCAATGCGATCTTGTTTCTCGCATAAATATTTGACATTCGCACGTTCCAGTTATCTTCTCGGGAAAAAAAAATCCGTGGATTTTTCTACACGTGTATTTCTACTTTTAGATACAAAAGTCGGCTGTTTGGATCTTATTTTTGTTAGATTGCCTTAAGCTCATCCTCAGATCCGCGTACCAATTAGACAACCCGGCACGCGGCTTCCTGAAGACGAACTTGAGAGATGATCTTGAATTTAAAATAAGATTTTAATGAATGTAACCGCCCACGAGGTTGCGTCCGAGGACCTCAAACGTTATTATTGCGACTTCTGCCGCTTATTAGATGATAAAACGTGAATGAAATGACGCAATAGCGCGTCTCCCTCGCGAAAAAGCAACCGTCAACTTTGGAAAATACAGCAGATATTTTGTTACTTCCTTGATCGACGAGTGTATCATTTAATATTGTTTACAGACTACACCGGGGCGACTGGATAATCGAAGGATTAATATCCCACATCAAAGTATTACGTGAAGGAGAGACAACACACAAACTTGTTTTATAAAAATAATTGTCTCGGCAAGTTATTGCGCAAGTTGTCGGGATTTCCTACCTTCTGATGTCACAATTTAAAATACCTGCTGACAGTGTGTGTTGTGAGAGAGGAACAAATCTTCAATGTGTAGTTATATGGTCACATCTTTTTTCCCCTCGATAATTTCTCGTTTTACCTGAACCGTTCGGAATTGATGACGTCTGTACGATAAATTCCCAGAAAAGCCGGTAGTATCGGAGGAGTTTCGTAAAAGAGAGAGAAACGTGTGCGCTACAACATAATTACCGGCACCTGTACACACGCACACACGGGTGTGCACATCGTGTCACTTGAGTACATAATTGCATCTAATTACTCGTATAACGTTTGGCAACATTCTTGACTCGTTCGTTTCCGTCTTTATTAAGTACCGTCTTCCGAGTTTTCACTCCTGTAATTTGTTCGCGGGCGTTGCTATCAAGAATTATGATTAATTATTTCTCTATTGTAAATCTCACCACGTCTCGAACAATTTTGCAAATCAAATAACTACTAACGCGTATTTTGAGCAGAAAGAAAACGATATTGTCAAAGTTTACACCTAAAAGCGACGTGTTTTGCAGATACTGAAAGATTTTTGTCTTTTTTTTTTCGCAGGTTCGTTTAACCGTAGAAGACATGGGATGGCGAGGCTTTCTGTTAGCTGTTCTACTATCGGGAACAATTTCAAGCATCACTGCCGAACCGTAAGTCAGATGCTATTGACAGATAAGTTCTTATTACTGGAAAAAAACATATTTAATTTTCTATGCGAACAGATCTGTCTGTTCACAGACACAAATTTATTTGCAAAAAGCAATTGCAAAGAACAATAGTTTTTTTTTTGCATTTTGTGGATTTCACAAATAATATAATCGAGATGTAGCGTGTAACGACAAAACACCGTATCTGTATCACTGATCTGTGAATACCGTAGTGTTTTCTGTAACGTGACGTGGGAAATGTCAATGTGCGTTCAGCTCAACAAACTAATTACAAGTTAAACAATGGACAACACAATAGACACATCTTTAACAACATCTGGAGGTTTTGAAAAAAGAGAATCGCGTGGGAAAAATAGCTACTAGTTGTATATTTTTTGAGCAGCAGGTTTCTCAGCTGATAGATAAACATTTCTTACTTTCTTTAATTATCTATTTTTTTAAGTTGTATTTCTGTTTTCACAAAATGTAGATTATTCAAAAATATTGCCTCATCATCCAAACACTTGACGCATATTTTTCTGAAGAAGTTTTCTTTAGAATTCTTTTTCTTTTTGTAGATATTACACAATTATCGCGCCGAAAGTGGTACGTCCCGATTCGGAATATCATGTAGCGGCCAGTATCACCGGCATATCGACACCGTCAGTAATATACGTTGAGTTGACCGGTGAACTCGATACGGGAGGAATATTCAACGTTTCGCAGAGCGTAACCGTCGAGCCTTATTCGACGAAAATCATACGATTAGACGTACGTATAGATAACAAATTTGAAGTGAACTGTTCACAAACGAATATTCGTGCTTAGAGCTGATTGATCTTTTTTTTTTTTTTTATGTTAGATTGGAGAAACCACGCCGGGGAAGTACAAACTCACAGCGCGCGGTCTCTCGGGTATCAATTTTTACAAAACAAAAGAAATTGATTATGTGCACAAAAGCTTTTCTGTTTTCATACAAACCGATCGGGCGATCTACAAGCCCGGACACAAAGTCATGTTCCGATGTGTCATATTGGACTCGAGACTGAGACCAAGCATTGTCGGACCGACGGATGTGTATATTATTGTAAGTGTATCTCTCGTGTCAGCTTTTTTATTGTAAAAAAAAAAATTGTTTTTGATTTAAAGATGCAGAAATTTTTAAATACAAAATATAAACATTTATAAGAATTGTTTATTCTAACGACAGGATGGGGATGGAAATCGTATCAAACAATGGAATCGTCCGCCGGTGACTCATGGAATATTCAGCAGTGAATTGGAATTATCGCAATCGCCAATATTGGGAAATTGGAAGATTGTTGCCACTGTGGGTGATCAAACGTTCGAAAAGGAGTTCGAGGTCGCGGAATACGTCTTGCCGAATTTCGAGGTGACGATCGATTCGCCGAAACACGTGCAATTCAAAGAATCAAAAATTGTGGCAACTGTTCACGCAAAGTAAGTCTTAGCAATGATAAAAGTTTTTACGATAAAGACTTATAGGAGAGTGAAAAGAGTTTTTTCTAACACTTACATATAAAATATTCATTTGTAAGTGCACGATAATTTAAGGTACACGTACGGAAAACCGGTAAAGGGCGAGGCTACAATAACGGCTTATCCAGACATTTTTTCTGGCGTCATTCAACCGATATTTCAACAGCCTGTGAGAAAGGTCATGCCAATTGATGGCAAAGTAACAGTCGATTTCGATATCTTGTCTGAATTGAGGTAAGTCCAACGTAAAGACATACCGCAAATACAAAATTCACAATGTGAATTCATAAAAAAAATTGTATAAGGTGTTTTAACACATATTCTGTTATAAAAACTTGTGCTTTAGACTGACAGATGAATACGAAAGACCAATTATGATCGAAGCGGTGGTGGAAGAGGAATTAACCACCAGAAGACAAAACACTTCGGTGCAAATAACGTTACATAAACACAAATACACAATGGAACTGATAAAAACGTCGGAGTATTTCAAGCCAGGATTGAAATTTACCGCTTTTGTAAGTGCATTTTGTTGTAAAACGCGTGTTGTAAAACAAACGAAACGGAATATTCCGCTATTGCGCATTGTTTTTTTTTTTTTTTGTCTAGCTGAAACTGGCATATCACGACGGATCACCGGTGCAAGATACCAAACATCCCGTGCTGATCGCGTACGGCTACACGTACAATCAATCAGCGTACTCGAATATTTCACGCATGCTGGACGAGCACGGCATGATACAATTGGATTTCTATCCGCCTACATCGAACAGTAACAGTACTTATCCTCTGAACATAGAGGTAAAGTTATTAAACACTCCTTTGTGTTGTATGTTGGACGCATATACATATATAGTAAATTTGATTGTGTACGTGCAGGCGCAATACTTGAATCTTCACGAATGGTTTCCCGTGACCAATCAAGCCACATCCTTAAGCAACGATTACATCCAAGCGACGTTAAAAACGGAGAAACCAATGGTGCGTTTTCCATTCATTATATTGTTGCGCTAAATCTTCGGTAATTTTTATTATTTTATTCTTCCGTTTCATTTTTATTCTTTCCAGGTGAACAATTACGTCGAAATCGAGGTGAATTCTACAGCACCACTTAAATACGTCAGTTACGAGATACTCGGACGCGGTGATATTCTGGATGCGGGGTCGATCTACGTGTCGGACAAGTACACGGCAAACTTTAGGTAAGCGTCAAAGTGTTATGGTGCTCGGAATTTTTTAACAATCAATCAATTTGACAAAATAAAATTTTACATTGGTATCTTTCTTTAAATTTAATAAGTGTCTTCACCTTTTTTTGTCAGATTCTTAGCGACATATGTCATGGCACCTACTGCGCATGTAATTGTTTACTACATGCGAACAGACGGAGAAGTTATAGCGGATTCGTTGGACGTTGAACTTTCGGGAACGCTTCAAAACTTTGTAAGTTATTTGATGCAGCACAAAATAGCTTGTAAGATAAAAAGAAGTAAATAACATTGCAATATTGTTTGTGCATTAATAGGTCGATATTAAAGTTACACCTGGTGAGGTCATGCCTGGAGAGAATGTCAATCTCATGATCTCCTCGAAGCCAAATTCCTTCGTCGGACTGCTGGGTGTTGATCAGAGATCTATTCTGTTGAAATCTGGAAATGATATTTCCCACGTACGTAATTAACTCCGAGTTACTTAACTTTTTGTACATTTTACTTATTTACATTTTCTTACGCATCGAATAATCCTGATTGCGTTTGCTGCACACAGGAGGAAGTGTACAAAGAACTGCGTTCTTACGATCCTGGAGAGGTATCACCGTATTCAAATTCGTTTTCCGATCGTTTCCTTTGGAGACCCGGCTCAGGAACCGCGGATGATGTGTTTCAAGTATAACAATCGCATAATATAATATATACACACCTTATCATATTGTTCTACAGACTTCTTGATTCCAGAAAACCGATAAGTAAAATGACAAATTATTTCTCACAGAAAACTGGCGTGATTATCCTCACAAACGGATACGTGCACGAGAATTTCGCTATACGTAAGTATCAGAAATCAGAAATACTTTATCTGGTCAAACTATAACACGCACATCTAATAAGTAAAAATTAATCTCTCTGTGAGAATTGTCTTTCTGTCTTACATAGAATATTATCACACACGTCAAATAGCTCAATATTTCGCTCAATTGTAATATAGCATGGCAATAACATCGTGTTTTTTATTTTTTCTTAATATAGTCAGATACAAGTTTATGGCTACGTACCCTCTGCCAAGTACTAGTAGGTATAATTTTCTAACTGTGCTTATATGTGTGTAGTATACTACAGATCTAGTTTGGATGAAACGATATTTGCATCCGCTGCAGGATTCGCAGGCCCAGCTGCATTACCGCCCGAGAAGGTCAAAGTTCGCAAGAATTTCCCTGAAACCTGGCTTTGGCAAACGCTTGACGCTGGGTAATGCCACTGACGTAATAAGTTTATCATGCATAAGTGTCATGTTTAATTCCCATTCATATCTAGTCCGTGAATTCCGGTGTGATAATTGTTTTTTAATTGCATCATCAGATAACAAGAGTGACACGACACTTTATTACGATATTTCTTTCACTTTGTTCTTTGAACCTGCTGATTTCTCTAGAGAATAAATAATAGAAAAAACGCGAATATTAATCTGCACTCACATATCTGCATCGAGATATTAACAATGTAGCAAAATATGTACAAACAATTGCAAAATAATGTAAACTAAATGCTTTGCATCAAAGTTGCATATTATATTAATGGGATATGTGATTCTGGATAGCTTATGGTGGTGGTAAACTCTTCGGATTTTTTATATTCTACTAATTTTCACGGATTTGGGAACCACGTTTTTCATACATATTGTTTATATTAAAAACTTATAGTTTTAGATAATTGTATTTAAAGAGTACACTATTTCAGATGTGAATGTCAATAGATAATAGATATAGATTAAAAAATAAGATTGTGTGCACAATATATCTGACATGTATCTACGAAGTTGGCGGTAAATACAACATGCAGAATTGGATTGCAGGACCGCAGATTTTGGAAGGTAGAATAACGGGCTCGCCTCATGGGTTGTCCACGCTTCGACCAGATCTTGGTCCACCTGTCACGCACAGATTAGCGACAAGACCACCATTGGCAGGTCCTTACGCCTTCTCTCGCATCCCACCTCCTGTCTGGAATAAGCCCCGTGTATTCCTAATGCATGACATCTTAAACACCTGGCTTTTCACAAACTTCTCTTCAGGGTACTTATTTCGTATGTTGTATCTACTTTTTAGTTTACGTGCACGCTCTCCACGTGTGTGCGCTATATCTACAGGATGCGATTGTTGTTGCAATAACATTCTGTAATATCTGTAAATAACGCACACATGCTGTGTACAGATATCGCTGCGTGTAAGTTGATCAAAGGTAAAAGGTGCGATAGTTTCTCAAGAACGTAAAACTAAAACAAGTCGCATTACTGAGCTTGTTCTATATGCGATTCTTGGACGAAAACGTGTTGTGTCATATCATTCGCAAAAGACCAATTTTCATTTATACATATATATAACACCGTTCGCTATTTATATCATCTATGTTGTACAACGTGTATCTGTTTGTTCGCAAAGGTGAAGGATACAAATTTGAAAACTAAACATGTTTCGTTTTTTTATCAACTTGCTTGTATCGTATATACTGTTGCTTCTTTAGAAAAAAAAAATCAATCTTTTTATTCTTCTCATTATCTAAACAATTTGAAAAAAGATTCTCTCGAAAGTAGGATTACAATCCATAGTTTGTGTCGCAGAATCACTCGCAATCGAATTAATTTAACTTGCGATTGTAAGACAACTAAATGTACAACTTTGCAGATATCAAGGAACAGTTGAATTGCGGCGAAATGTGCCCGATTCGATAACGTCGTGGGTGCTTACTGCGTTCTCCTTGAACGATGCGAACGGGCTGGGTCTCATAGATGAACCGAGAAAGGTTCGTAAACATATTTTATTTATTGTTCCCATATATTTGCTGCAGCAAAAGAAGAAACTCTTTGATAAAAACGCGGTGATTGTAACTTGTGGTTTTTTTTTTTTTTTTTTAGCTGAAAGTGTTCAGACCGTTCTTCATATCCGTGGACTTGCCGTATTCGGTTATACGCGGCGAAATTGTAGGGATACAGATCGTAGTGTTCAATTACATGAACAAGGATCTGACAGCCGAAGTGCTGCTGACGAACGAGGGTCAGTTTGACTTCGCGGAGATATCGAACGAAGTTCATGACGCTCCAAGTAAGTGTCGCGTAACGTTCAGCAAGTTTGCGCGATATGATGCGATTTAGAGTTGGAATAAATTGAAAATACTCGTCGATTCTTACAGAATTGGAATTATATCGAAAGAAAACGGTCGACGTGAAAGCTAATTCCGGCTCCACCGTGTCGTTCATGATCATTCCGAGAGATCTGGGATACATCACCATAAAAGCGACCGCTAACAGCGTTTTGGCCGGCGACAGCGTTGAGCTCAAGTTACTCGTGAAAGTAATTACTCTTTTACCAATTGTCGCCCCAACTTATTACGCGATTGTTCACAATATTGAGATGTGATATGATGATGTTTGTAGGCTGAGGGAGAAACGCAATACAAGAACAAAGCGATATTTTTGGATTTGAGAAACGCCGTTCGCACAGACACGAACATCACCATCGACATACCTAACAACGCGGTACCAGGTTCCGAAAATATACAAATCTCTGCAGTTGGTAAATAAATCTGTTTCTTTATACGATTCTTACATCATGATGCTTTCAATATACAGAAGTTTCACATGTATAAGTTTATTTTCTCGAAAATTCCGATACATTTTTAAAAAACGTTTGATGCCTCGATTAGGCGATATCTTGGGTCCGAGTATCCCGAACTTGGCGAACCTGATCAGAATGCCCTTCGGCTGCGGCGAGCAGAACATGTTGAATTTCGTGCCGAACATCGTCGTTTTGAATTATCTTAAGAACACCAATCAACTGACGCAAGCTGTGCAGAGCAAAGCGTTGAAATACTTGGATATTGGCTACCAACAGGAACTGACTTACAGACACACCGATGGTTCCTTCAGCGCGTTCGGCATGTCAGATCCTACTGGCAGTACGTGGTACGCGCCCAATAATTTATATTACAATTTGAATTATATACATTCTTGTTTATAAATCGCAAGAGAGAGACTCCAAGTTACTTTGTTCCATCAGGCTTACAGCCTTTGTAGCGAAATCTTTCAAACAAGCGGCGGAATACATAGCAGTTGAGGACAGGATTATAAACGAGGCGTTAGAATGGCTGTCGAACAATCAGGCTCCGAACGGCTCGTTCCCCGAAGTAGGTAGAGTGAGCCATCGCGATATGCAGGGCGGAGCAGCAAAGGGACTCGCTTTAACGGCGTACACGCTTATTGCTTTTCTCGAAAACGAGGTGAGCGCTCTAATCCCTTACTTGACGTCTTTTAAAACTAAATAGATGTATTTATTTTATTGAAATGAAAAATGCCGTGCAGGATGCCGTGGTAAAATATCGCAACACGATAAACAAAGCTGTCGACTACATTGTGCGTAATCTTGAGAATCTGGACGACACGTACGCACTGAGTTTATGCGCCTACGCCTTGAATTTGGCTAACCATCCGTATGAAACGTCCGCGTTTAACTACTTGGAATCAAAAGCCATGTCGAAGCAGGATCTAAAGTGGTGGAGCAAACCCGTTCCAAAGGACGACAAGAATCCGCATTATTCCCTACCGCGTTGCGTTGACGTCGAAATGACATCTTACGCTCTACTTTCCTATCTCAGACGTAATTTGGTCTCTGACGCGATTCCTGTTATGAAGTGGCTTGTCAAGCAGAGAAATACGGAAGGTGGCTTTGCCTCGACGCAGGTAAGCATTGCCAAATGATCTTGAACACTTGACCGAACCAAGATATGTTCGATTTTTCTACGTTACATTTATATTTCATGACAACTACGTGAAATGACCGTAGGATACCGTAATCGGACTTCAAGCACTGGCGAAACTTGCTGAGAAAATATCAAAGGACGCAGGCTCAGTTCAGATCGCGTTCAAGTATGGACAAGACAGTGAAACCCAAATGAACATAAACAAGGGTAACTCTATGATACTTCAAAAACAGATAGTAAGTGTTTTTTGAATAAATTTTTACGTTCGTAACGCGACCAAGCATTAACATATGTACTTCCTACAGTTACCCCCCAAAACGCGACTTGTCAATGTAACAGCGTCTGGCAAAGGATTTGCACTGATACAGGTGTCTTATCAATATAATCTGAACGTCACCGGAGCCTGGCCGTTGTTCACATTAGATCCCCAAGTGAATAAAAATTCCAACGCTAATCATTTACAACTTTCCATATGTTCAGGGTACGTGATCATAGTTTTGTCTCTCGCTCTTGCCGATTTTACATGTTACATCGCGAGATGAAAGACAAGAGAATGATAACCAACTATTTGTTCTCAGATTCGTTCCCACTAGAGAAGCGAATGAAAGCAATATGGCCGTGATGGAGGTCAGTTTGCCTTCTGGCTTCACCGTAGACCGAGACTCTCTACCGAGTCTGGAAGTGTCGTCGAATGTGAAACGCGTGGAAACCAAACACGGCGATACAATGGTGGTTCTGTACTTTGACAAGGTAAGATAGATAGCGCGAAGAACAAGCAATGTATTGCAAGTTACTTATTAAAAAAGTTACTGGTAAGAAATGTACATGGACAATATATTAAACAATTTATCATCGCAGATGGTGAAACAAGAATATTGTCCTACTGTGTCTGCATTTAGGACACACAAAGTAGCCAAGCAAAAACCAGTTCCTGTTTCTATTTACGACTATTACGATTCGTGTAAGTTTAAATTAATCAAATTTATTGCGACTTTTAACAACTACTTAAGAGATGTTTTGAGAAGCCTGAGAAAGCAGACTGCATATAGAAAAAAAATGTATTTGCAGCAAGAAGAGCGAGAGCGTTTTACGAGCCTAGAAGGACAACCTTGTGCGATTTGTGCGAAGATGAGGACTGCGAGGATTTGTGCGTTTCCAAACCCGGCAAACGAAAAGACAGCGACACGGTGTCCGCCGCGTCGTCTCACATTCACATCTGTGTATATTTGCAACTCACCTTCTTCTCGTTTTACTTTCTGCTTCATAAATATTTGTAATTATATTGTTATCGAAGATACTTATTTTATGCAATATTTTTAAATTATCTAACGAAATAACGTAAAGAAGCTGTATAAGTTGCGACCAAAGTACTTGTTATGCAGATCTTAAGATATTACGGATCCATTTCACGTGTGTGAAATGCATGTCCGAAACTAACATAAGAGTTAAATTACCGATAATATATATATATTAAGTTTATATATATATATATAAAAACTCTTAATATAATATTGTTTCTCTTATGTTATTAATCGTTAGAAGTTATTTTTCTTATCTACCGTAGAACTTTTTTCTGTGCCCAGAGAGAAGTTCTTCCAAACGACTAAAGAATTATTTTTCCAGGTTTTTGATAGAAATCTCTCTCAAAAACAAGTAATGAAAAACTTGTCAACATTTGATTTAATCGATTTATTTTTTTTCCACAATAATTTTATTTATTATTACATTAAAGAAATAATAATATATAACCGTTATAGATGTAAAAGATCGTCGTCACTATCCGACACACATTGCGTCGAATCGATAGCGTCGAGCAACAGCCTAGCTTCCTCGTTGGTATCGACCTAGGATGTAAACAAAAAAAAAATATATATGTATATTAAAACAAAGATATATTGCAGTTTCTAAAGAGTATGTGTTACATTTGTCTGATATAAGATGTTTTATACAGAGAGAAAGAAGAAACGTGAATTTAAATTATACCCGGCAATATTGAACGCGGCCCACGTTTCTTCTGAAGCTGAACCAACTTTTCTCCGCATTACGGAAGTGGATTAAAGCGATTATCAACACGATTATGATTATTACGAGGGTAGATACGGCGGCAATCGTTCCTGCAACAAAATATTATTACTCGTTGTGAAGGTCGTGTTGCGTCAGGACAAAACTAGATGCTGAGAAAGTCAACGAACTCACCAAGATTTCTAGGCGAAAGTTCGTCGAAGAAATCCTCCTCGGAAGACGCTTCCGTTTGACTCGCGCTCTGAGAACTGGCGTGTTGCGCGCAGACCACCTCGGTGTGCCATTCGAATTCCGCGCTACACTGAGACTCCTGGAATCACGAGACAGAACGTGGGGGGCATGTGAGGCGAGATTTTCGAACGCTGGTTTCGGCGCTGTCTGTCTCTCAAAAATTCGGTAATGCATCCGATAAATCAGAGATAATTAACGGTATGTAATCGCTCATGGACTTTGGCAATCTTATCCGCTTGTTTTCGGTCCACGAATAAAAAATTTATTTATTGGCCGATTAGAGTGTGAAATGTGCAAACGTCGGTATGCAGGGTGAGTCACCAAAGAAAAAATAAAAAAACGTTCCTTGTTAAGTTTCAGAGTACAAAGAATTGAAGGAATTTTATTATACAAGCGACAAATGAGTAACAACAAGTTTTAATCGAGGTATGTGATAAAATTTAATTTAATATAACTTATAATTGATCAATTCTGATTATTTTTATATAGCAATGTGCGCGCATCAGAGGCGTAGCTTTCTCTTCCACTCTTTTTTTTTATATATATCTCTTTTTCTTTCTATAAATTCCCAGAATGGGTTTCACCACTGGAATTCCCCTCGGTTATTATTCCTGCTGAGTCATGAAATGTTTGGGAGGAAACTGGTCTCGCCTATACCAAAACAAACAGTCCTCTTCGTGTACATTAAAATGACTGCAGTATAACTCGAACGATTTTACTATATAAGAAAAAACCTGTTTTCCAGTAATTTTTTTAAGTCAAAAACTTACTTCCTCTCATTTTTGTGTAAAGAAACGTTTCTTAACACACACAAACGCGTTACATCATTAGTGGAACAAATTTTGAACGATTAAATGTCTCTCCTTCCACTGACGCTGCCCCTCCTTTATTGGCGCTGTATCCTTATCAATCTTAACGTATTAATACATTATCAAGATACGCAAGTTAAATATATATCCTGTTCATCAAACGTAGAAGTGTTCGAGAAAGTGCGAATCCAAAAATTCAAGAGATTAAGTAACAGAAATCACAAACCTGTACCAAATATATACATAAAGAATATAAGAAACGCTTGTGTTTACACAATAAATATAATAAAAATCAATATAAATAAATATAATAAAAATCAATATAAAGTATAATAAAAACTAATAATAACAAAAAATTTCAGGGAGATTGCCGCAACAATAAAGAAAACATCCGGAAAACGAGCGGATGCACAAGCACAATCCTTCACGCCAATCCTGGGATGTGCGTTCCTGTCCCGATTAAACAATCGATCATTTCTTTTCTCAGTCTATCAATTTCAGTCGAAGTCAAGTCGTCCAGAGAGAGATTAAAATTATCATCAATAATACACATACGTGTTGCACATCGAAAGAGCAACTGCGTACGCATATTGAATAAAAAGAAATCTGGAGTTGCGCGCAACTTGGTTTCTTTAGACTTTGGAGCGTAAGGAGTTTTGTTTTGCAATCTCTCGACCTCCCCGCATACGGCTGTACAATGTACTCGGTATCATCCGGTCTCGCCTCTATTTTCTAAACGATAAGAGGCAAGAATTGAACGCGCGAACGGAAAGATAAAGAAAGACCGAGCGAGTGGGGAGATCCTCTCGCGAGTGAGGAGCGGAGGGAGACGCGGCAAGAAGAAAGAAGGGAGAATCGCGGTTGTTCGCGGTTAAGTGAATCAGTCTGTGTGAAACCGCGCGGTCGAGCGGAATTGCTCCGGTTCTTTGATTAATGAAGAAGATTGAGGGCGGGCCGCTTTAACAGTTCTCGCAATCGTCCGCGATTAAAAAAGAAAAAAAAATGAATCCCGACGTGCGCGACTGACGGGTCTCCATCGGAGAAAGTGATGCGATGTCGCGTGATTCACAACAAACGATTATTAATAGTGCGTGAGGTCACGAGGTATTCTTTTCTTTTTACTGCCGCCGATCGCCGCTGCTTCTTCTTTCGACCAGAAGAAGAGATCGAAAGATAGACGGCGCGACACTCGCAAATGAATAGTCCACCATATTGATAAATCGGTAAGCGAAAAGCCACGCGGACGTCATCTCCGCAAACCGGTCCCGCCTTGCGCGACTGTCGTCTCCGCAGGGTCGGATTTACGCATAGTCTCCTTTTCCGTTTGTCACTTCCTCTCGCGGTTTTGTCTCTCTTTTTCTTTTCTCTTCGATGTTCTTGCACATTTATTTTGTTTTAAACGCAACAAAGAAAACTATTACGCAATTTTCGTGCTTAAAAACAAAGTTCTATTGTTTTCTTTTAACGCGATCTTTGTCTCACGTACGTGTGGACAAAAATAATTTGTTTTAATATTGTTCATGTGTTGTACAAGATGCGCAATCAGATTTCTGGATTTTCTTTATTTCCGGCGTATCCGCTGCAATTATCTGTAAATCAGGTCCTGTCTACATGACGTAAACATCACAGGTAGACAAGGACGGTCCGTACATTCTAAAGCGGCGTCTCATTAATGTCCGTAGGTTGCTGTGTGATTGTGAGCGTCGAACCCGGATGTACGCTCACACTTGTTTCTTTTTTTCTTTTTTTTTTTTTTTTTATTCGACTCTTCTATCGAGATTTCTTTTCAGACACATGTTCGTGACGGCGAACGTGTCATTATCCCGGCGACGTGTCTATTTCGCGGAATTCGTCAGACGCGTACAATCGCACGCGAATTCAAAGCGTGCGAAACGGGGGAATTTTCAGCATCGACGTTTTTTTATGTAACGTGATTGCGATTTTCCAAATACAATGACACAATTCGCGAAAGAGACAGGACACGCTGCATCGAGATATAAATCGCGACAGGGTTTTTTTTTATCTTGATAAAGTGGCAATTAAAAGTAATTAAACGCGAAATTGATATTCAAGTGTTTTAACAACTTTCGGAATTTTATAAAACTGAGATATCGAGTCTTTTGTGAAAAAAAATTTACGTCTTACGTTCGTCTCGTGTATTTTACAGAATCAGTTGCAAAAAAGAAGAAGTCGAGAGATATTAGCACACAAAGATCATATGTTATCGTGCAAAACATTGATATCAAATTTTTTTCCTGCGTAGAAATCACACAGCCGCGTAACTTGCCACATAATGCGAAATGGTTCGTCGAACGTCTTTAAAATTCAAATAGTCAGAAACTGCCAAATATATCACACGACAAACGGTGGAGAAGGACGTTCTGCGAAGATTTGAGATTACAGCCTGAAACGACGAGATTTCAGCGAAATCTCGAAGACGCGCGCTGTATTTGTTTGTTTGAAATTCTACACGTAGTCGAACAAGTTTGTCGGGTTATATCTTCGCGCGATTATATCGCGTTATCGGTCGAATTCGATCTCTCGAATGTACGAGAGTATTTTCTTTCTCTCTCTTTGTGTCGCAACTTAAAATATACAATAAATTATATGTATTTCTTTGTGACTAGCTGAAAAAAACTTACGTTTAACAATATTTTGCGGAATAGTTTTCAAATAAGAGATAATACAAATCAATCACCGATAATGTATCGGTTTCGACAAGGCGGTGCTATTTCTACAGCGATTACTTAAGACTCGAGATATGCGATTGTGATTGTCGAACGGTAGCGCGGCGTAATCTGTAAGTACGCGCGTAAATGTATTGAAAAATTGTTACCTCTTTGTTTTTTCTTAATTATCTTCGAACGAACATTTGTCTTTCAATTTTTTTTTTTTTTAATTTTTGGACGTATATTTTTATTATTTTTACAATCTTCAATCTCTGTCCGTTTCGCGACAGCTTTACGCGCCGTCAGATAAAAGACAATATGTTAGACAATAGGTAGATCGAGAGTTATCTCATCTTTCGGTAATTTTATCTTGCAAATCTCGAACGCGCATTGTTTTTTGTTCCGTTTTAATCTCGGAACAATCTTTTTTTTTTAGAATTACAATTGCGACGAGATAATAATTTTCTCTGCCCGCGAGTCGATTTTGTCACGTGTTCGAATTAATCCTTTTGAGATAAGGGAACGAATTAATTAATGCGATAATTTTTCCTCGTTCAACTACAGCGTCGACTACACAATTTCTACGAAGACTTGTTCGAGTGTGACTTGAAAAAACAACGGTGTTTTCTAATGCTACTGATTCTAGATATGCACGTGTAACGCCGATTTCTAGGAAGTGAGAGAAATTGCACGTTGCGAGAATTTTAAGAAGTTGATTCCCGAGTTTTGTTATTTCTCTGCTGGTTCTTTGGTCTTTTTAAAAAGATACAACTCGAAAATTAAAAAAAAAAGCAGATTGAACGATACGTATCTCAATTAAAACTCATATTTTAAACCTCCCAACTTTTTGGAACAAATAACTTCGTTTTATTTTAAAACACTTTTAATCAATTTCGCGTTTAATTGCTTTCGAAGAATGAAAAAAAAAAAAAAAGATCGATAGATCGCAATTGCATCTCGCTGCGGCATCTTTCGTCGTAAATTGCCGCGTATCTGGAAAATCTCAATTATGCTCGCGTTTTATGAGAATTTTTTTCCTTCCGTGCACAAACAACGCGCACGTTAAACTCGCGCGCATCGTACGTGTCTGGCAATTCTGCGAAGTACATCGGATAACGACGACGCCCATCCGAACGACGTAAAATTGTCAATTTTTTCACATGTGTGTTTCAGCTCTCTCATACTTTTATTCTTTTATACAAAAAAAAAAAAAAAAAAAAATACGTTTTATATATGCTTGAAACTACAACACACATACTTCGTCGTTCAAATCATCTCATCGTGTATCTCTCATTACGACACACGTAGACTGGACGATGTAACACACATGTGTATGCAAACAAATCGAGATGATGGATTATACGCTCTCTTGAGAATCGCGAAGCGGCTTTTAGCGTGATAGTTTTTTTTTATTTTCGCAATTTTATTATATCCCCCTCGATATAGTTTGTCAAGAAACACTTGTGAATTCCCCGCGCTATTAGCTTTAATGTAAAAAAAGCCGATTAATCTTTTAATTAAGTCACCGCGCCACACAATGTGTTATCACTTTTTTTTTTGGCAATACCGTTTCGAAGAATATTTTTCTATTCTTATTAAACGTGAGAGACAGGACGTTGCATTTCGAAGCACTTGGACTCTACCCTAAATAGCGTTAAAAAAAAAAAAATACCGTACATGTATATCAAAGAGAAACGTATCAGCCGTTTTATCTCAAAGAGAGGAAGTTGCGTTGCGGTTGAATCGGTCACGTTTATCTAACTCGCGATGCTTCCGATTTTTGTGCATGCAACACCTACTTACATTTTTTTTTTTTTTTTCTATTTCAAAGTAAATAAAATCCAATAATTGAGAACACGCGCTGCAACGAACAGAGCCACATTGGCTGTGACGAAGGTGTTTCCCGTTTCATCTGATGCTCAAGTTAGCTCAGGCTTATTGCGAAAGTGACAAGAACGAACCGAATTGCATCTGCCGTAAATGAAAACGAAACTTGTTTTGTTTGTTTGCTCAAGCTGGATTAGAAGAGTCCCATCTTGCGAAAGATGATCACTCATCATCTTCAAGGATGCCTTCCGATTTTTCTCATTGTTGCGGCCGTAACTCTCGGTCGCTGCTGCCCGTCGGCATGCATTTGCCAGGAGATCGTGAACGACAACGTTCTGATAGATTGCCAGATGGAAAATGACGCCGGTTTCATCGTGGAATTCAAAACGAGTGAGAGCAAGGTAGGTACATCTTTTGAATTTTACTTCACACATCTTGTAAAATTACACGCGGATCGAAATACGATTTACAGAAACGATTTGGACGAGTTTAAAAAAAAAAAACAAACAAAAAAATAGAACGTAGTCTTCACCGATTGTTTTCTCGCACAGATTAAAATACAATGCGCCAACTCGCCGAAGTGGTCGGACTTCAATGTGAAAGCGCCCATGAAAAAAGACTGGAAGATACTCTCGTTTGTTATGTGCGATTTGCCGGGGGAGAGAAGTTTGGGCGATATCGCGCAAATGCTCGAGGCCACGGGAATAGAAAAACTCTACTTTCAATCGTACAAAAACCTGAGTTTCACTCTGAAGAGACATCACTTGGACGGATTCCAGAATTTGAAGGAACTCATACTCTCGAGTAACAATGCGACTGACGTAAGCAACGACTTGCTGAGCGGTCTCGGTAATTTAACCGGACTCAACTTGGTCGAGAACAATTTGCATCTGACCAAAGGATTCTTCGACCACACGCCGGATTTGCGCTACATCGAACTGGGCAACAACAACATGCGATCGATAGAGATGGGCATGTTCGAGAAGCTGAAGAACTTGACGTTTCTCAATTTGTGGAGCAACGGCTTTGTCAATCTTGAATCGGGAAGCTTCGACGGACTCGACGCTCTCAAAACGCTCGGTCTTAATAGAAATTACCTGGTCACATTGCCGGAGAACGTATTCGCGAATCTGAGCAATCTCGAAGTGATCAACTTGTCGAGAAACAATTTCACGGATTTGCCGACGCGTCTGCTGCAAAATAACACGAAACTCAAGAACGTCACGCTGACGGACAATCGAAGAAATATGACGCTGCAGGGTGGACTGTTTGCCAATCTGCCACAACTGAAGGAGTTGAAGCTTAAGCGAAACGGATTTCTCGCACTGCCGGAGGATCTGATCTGGGGATCCTCGTCGCTGGCCATTCTCAATTTGGAACGGAACTATCTCACAACTTTGCCCGCGCTCATGTTCCGCGACTCGACGGAGCTGCTAGAATTGACGCTTACTTTCAACGACATCGAGAAACTGCCTGACAACATTTTCTCCAACACCACCAAGTTAGCAAAATTGGATCTATCGAAGAATCGCATCAGCTATATAACCAGGTACGTTTTATCGCCATTACTTATTTTTAATTAAACGACGCCATTGTTTTGACATAGTTTTGCAAGAATAAAATTATTTCTGATCTCTCAGATATATGTTCAACGGATTAATTGAATTGAAAGAACTAAACATGGAACACAATCATCTGAAGATCATTTCGAGAAACGGTTTTAGTCAAACAAAGAATCTGAGAATTATCAGATTGTCTAACAATGATCTCAAGTTGAAACCCACCTTCCTTGATGAATTCGGACCGAAATCGCCGTTTTCCGAATGCGATTCATTGGAAGAATTGTACTTGGTTAACAACAACATTCCAGTTATATTTGGCGACTGGATACTCAATCATCGTCTTCGAATTTTGGATCTCACATT
The DNA here is from genome assembly GCA_014825455.1 of Pseudomyrmex pallidus. Classification (NCBI taxonomy): domain Eukaryota; kingdom Metazoa; phylum Arthropoda; class Insecta; order Hymenoptera; family Formicidae; genus Pseudomyrmex; species Pseudomyrmex pallidus. The sequence goes on from QVNV01019084.1 coordinate 46,477, forward strand.
TAACAACATATCTTACATAAACGTGAGTACTCGAGAAAAACATAGAGAATATGACGCAAAAATCCCTAAAATAATCAGCACGCATGTTGAACTTGACAAAGAGCAACTACTCAATATATTTTTTCTTTTAATTCTAGTTCCGAGACTTGCAGTTCCTGTCTGAAAGTATCAGAGTGAACTTGACTCACAACAATATAACGCATATCGACTTGCACGAGGCCGAATATCTGTCGCAGTTTCAGGAAACTGCTCATGATGAAATCGTATTTGTGGGAAACAATCCGTTGCACTGCGGTTGCGACGTGTACGATCTTCTGCGTTATCTCGAGGGCAAAATACACCCTAACGTTCACAATTCCTTTCACATAACGGTGGAAAATTTAACTTGTCAAAGCCCAGAAGACTTGAAAGGCGTGTGTATTACCGATTTAAAATCACATCTATTGAAATGTTCCGTCCCTACGTGCCCCGAAGGGTGCGTCTGTTATTTCAAACCCGAAGGTAACACGTTTATACTCGATTGCTCTAACAAAAACTTAATTGAAATACCAAGCAACGCGAATATTACGAACGATTTTGGGCAATACGAATTGAATTACACCGGTAACAAGTTGACGACAATGCCGGATGTGTCTAAATTAAAAATCGGACCGGTGAAAAATCTCAGCTTGTCTCACAACAGAATCAGTCACGTTACCTTAAATGGACTACCTGATACACTAGAGGTATTTACAAATTTATTTTTAGAGAACAGTTTTCCAGAACAAGTCGATATTAAATTTTAAATCGAATTTTCTCTCTCAGGTCTTGGAATTGGACAACAACAACATTTCGAGACTGAGTCACGACGTGTTGGAATTCCTGAAGAACTCGTCTCTAACTCGGCTGACGCTGCATGATAATCCATGGCAATGCGACTGTGAAGCTAAAGAGCTTTTTAATTTCATCATACAGAGGGCGGAGTACGTGACGATACCTAATCTGTCTCGAATGATCTGTTACGGAAAGAATATTTCTCTATTGGACATAAATCCGGGTGATCTTTGTTTGTTCGATACAACTATGATTATCAGCTGCAGTGTAACGATTTCTCTTTTCGGATTGATCATCGGCGCCTTTGGACTGTTCTATTACAAGTATCAGCGACAGATCAAGGTGTGGTTGTTCGCGCACCAGTGGTGCTTGTGGTTCGTTACGGAAGAGGAACTGGACAAGGAGAAATTGTACGACGCGTTTGTGAGTTACTCGCATAAAGATCGCGAGTTTGTCGAGCACGAGTTGGTGTCCAAACTTGAGAGCGGCCCGACGCCGTTCAAGCTGTGTCTTCATTATCGTGATTGGTTAGCGGGTGAGTGGATCCCGGCGAATATCGCCAGATCCGTGGAAGACTCCAGACGAACGATAGTGGTGCTGTCGCCGAACTTTTTGGAAAGCGTCTGGGGAAGAATGGAATTTCGCGCTGCTCACAGTCAGGCGTTGAGCGAGGGTCGCGCGAGAGTGATACTAGTTCTTTACGGCGATATCGGACCCACCGACGATCTCGATCCGGAATTGAAAGCGTACATAAGTATGAACACGTACGTTAAGTGGGGAGATCCCTGGTTTTGGGACAAATTAAGATACGCGTTGCCCCATCGAACCAAGCAACTGTCGAAGATCAGCACCACCGGGAAAAAGATCTTCGAGAATCAATCGTTGTATCTTCAAGCGAACGGGGAGAAGAAGGAACTTATCTTCCCAATCGCATCTACCGAGACTTCTCCGACCACTACACCACCAGCCGATTCGCTTAAGACGTTTATATGCGACCAGGAGGCGGAAAAGAAAAAATCACAGTTGAACGGATTCTCGCAGAATTCGGGTAAGATGAACGGCAACGTTATGATAATCCTTTCACCAGAACAGTTAATTAAAATCAGTCCTGTAATCGACAACAGAGAATGTACGGTCTGACAGCAAATGCATAAAAAACACATATGAAATTTTAGTGTGACACACGCAAAACACTTATGATATTTTCTTTTTTAAAGAGATTTGATCTTTAGAATCTTCTCAGATACAAATGAAAACATCGAAGTAAGAGTTCTTTGGGAAATTGCACACTTGAAACATTCCAATTTTCACAAGCAGTGTAACAATTTATAAAGTCGTGGAAAAATTCTTGGCGTAAAAACTATTTTTTTTTTCTTAAAGGATGTATTGCTGTAAATTGTAGAGAATCATGAATATTATAATATTCGTATATTAATTTGTAAGCACGTATGTTAATACGTAATTTTTTTTTCTATTCCGTAAGTGTCATATTTAACATGTTATAATATTTTTCCGTATGATATTTTAAATTTTAGATATATTTTTTAGGTAATTCGTATAAGAAAATACTCAACAATTACTTAACGTATTGTGATGCGCTATCTTTAGTCACACACGAATGTTACACGATGCAATATGAAAAAAAAAAAAAAGAAAAAAAAAACAAATTTCTATGTTATACATATAGTTTATGTAATATAGTTTATATGAAATATTTTATATATTTCGATTATATATTATAGCATTTATGTGGTTGATATTTTGACCAATTTTTATTGAGTGTCAATTGTAACGACACCATGTAATTGTAAGTTACTAAGACAGTACCTGAAGCACTGTAAAATACCTAAATAGCAATTTATTTTTAGTTCAGATTTAAAAAATATGCGAATTAAAATTCGTATACGTGCTTGTATGAATGTATGTGTGTGAGAAGAGAAAACCTATATTTTTATAGTTTTTAATAAAAATTCTTCACGCAAGTGTACTCACCAATAGTAGTTTCGGCGCGCCAATGCCTATGGATTCATTACATATAAATCTCACTTCAGACGTATAAGAATCTGTTTTGATCAACATATACAATTCGCATAAGTATAGAGACACATTTGAGAGAAGCGTTGAAGTATCCTAAAATTGATTTACACTTACTGTTGTTGCATTTACTGCCATTCGAATATTTAAGTTTCACATCATCACGGCTGTAATCGAAAATCACATTGCTCAACGAACCGTAGCCGTTGCCCTCGTGACAAACGGCCGAACCGTTGCAATACTTGTCCCCGCCACAGATGCTTATACCGTACTTTTTGCCTTGTTTACCTTCAACCTGCAAACACACACGTAAGAAATAGATGTGACGCTGTAAATTTACGTTTATAAATATCACGAAAATAAGAAGATTTATTACTCGCATGATGATACTTTAGTCTTGATACTTTATCATTTTCCGTTGTAGCTAACAAACAACAACTAACTTACATAATATATCTGCTGCTCGTTATACAACAGCGAGAGATCGTATTCATCCGATAGAAAACCATCCTTAATGGTGCACGGTGATGTCCAACTTCCCATCACGGCACCGCACGCTATACTAGTACGCCATTCGAAAACATATGTACAGTCGATATATTGTTTAAATATTGGTAGTTCCTAAGACGAAAAAAAACGTTGAGAATTCAATACGTAAGGATTTGCCATACAAAACTCTCAAGCTAATGTTTTCAGAAAATCTCACAGTTGTTACCTGATTCTTATTATCACAAACAAACGTGAAGTTGGAAGAGATCAATTGAGTAGGATTCTCCGGACACTGAGATCCACCGATGTAACGCAACACCGTTTGCAAGTCTTTGTTTAACGTAGGACTGTCCTCGGGAAATCCCAAACTCTAATAATCGACCGTTTATTATGTTTACGTAAATAAAAAAAGTGTAATATTATTAAAACTATTTTAAATTACAAGAACAACTGATCCGGATACTCATAATCGTACTCACGATTTCATCGACATATTCCTTGTTCGAATTTACCGAAACTTTGCAAGCGGCACTACCGTGCGCACACGTGAGACTTCGCTTGGGAACTAATGGTCGACATATATTTATGTGGAACTCGCTACCGTTTGCTTTCACAACGTAATTGTTTATAGATCGTATAAGAGGAGTTAAGCTAATCTCATCGTAATTATCGGTAGCGCATTTAATCTAGATGAAAAAAAAAAAAAGAAGATTTGTTTGTTATCGTCAGACCTGAACAAACATGTATATTAACAAATGTGTACTACATCCGAGCGGTGTGTGTTGATATAAAATAAACTAACATCAATTGTAAGCTAAAATGCGTGATTGCGATACTCACTCTTCTCTCACAAACCAGTCTTGTGTCCCAGTGTATGACAGTCTGGCATGGATAGTCCTCCATGAGCAGCGGACGTTTGAACGATCCCTCCGGGCCGCAGAAAAATCCGATAATTGTGTGGTGACGCATCCCGTTCTCGCATAGGCTACCATCAGAATAATTTAAATAAGGACCACCTTGTTGCCACATTAGATTTGTGTTAGCTTGCCCTAACGATGACCTATTTGTTAATTTGCATGCTCCTACACAAAGAAATCGCAATAGATGAGTGAGGTTTAGATTCTCATGCAGGTTTTGTTGTTAGTGTAAGATAAAGAACGCAGTACCTGTTTTAATTCCGCACACGTCATCCGGAAGATTTTCACATACACTGAATTTGTATTGCACGCCATTTGCATTAGTGACGGTGAAAACTTCGTTCATCAACGACCGCAGGTTATATCTGCACATTAAAAAATTAAATTTACACAAATGTAACGTATATCTTTAAACAACAATCACATATTGAATTATCTCTTACGTAAAATTCGTGATTGGATTTGTAACGACGCATTTGCCCGACTTTTTGGCACTGTAGTCACGTAAAGACTGAACGCTGCAAGCTGCAGCAGTGTTCCATATTAACTTATAATGACAATTCTCCTTTCCTCCGACATATTCTGGGATAGTTTCCTGATGTAAAAAATACTTGCATAAAATATAAATAATTGATATAAAAATTTGCATTTGCTCGTGTATATATTATAAAATATACCGTAGCTTCCAAGTTACATATGAATATGATGGTTGTTTTCACATGGGGAGTAGTAATATTTCTTTGTGTACACAATGCACCATTTGAATATTCTATCATCAAGTTACGTCCAGTCTTAAGGAATGGATATCCTATCACCAAATTACGTCCATTCCCAAAGAACGGACCATCTTCTACCTCTCCCAAACTCAAGTGTCTGGAACAGGAGAAATATAAGTATTTAAAAACATTTATCACACATCATGTACAATTACCAAACAACTAATTGTGTATGTATCCAATTAGTAATAAAAAATTTACAGAAATAAAAGACACTAACGTGTCTTGTTCACCATGGGCCAAGCAGGCTCCTGATTTAAAAGTACACATGGACCCAGCTTCACGTATCACTGAGTGACAGACATTGAGTTTTATCGTGGGTGATCTGACATCAGACCCCGCACGAATCATATAATTTTCTGAAAATCTTGTCAAAGGACTCAGATCATAAAGTTGACTATCCTCAACAACTGTGCAATTTACTTGTTTTCTAGGCCCACAAAGTAACGAAGTTTTCCATACCATATTTACATTACAAATCCTTCTTATCTGTAAATATTCTCATTGTATATACAGAAAATATTTACATTGCTATACATTTAAGGAAGACAGACTTACATGGGGAGCTGTTAGTTTAGGCTGACCTATTCTTGCATTATAATCACACATCATAAAAATATTAACTGAACAATCACCATCATGGAATACAAAGGTTAGTTTTTCATCAGTGCTTGTCACCAGAGGAGGAAATTTTCCTGTTTAAGTAAATAAGAGTTGTTACATAGAGACATTCACAATTGTATAATAAAAATTGTATTTTAAACTATTTTACCTATTCCCCTTTCTGTATTGTTGGTGACTACACAAATTGCATATCCGTCCTCATTATTACATTTTTTTAATAACGGAGTGCATAGTTGCATACGTATCGAATCATTATAAAAATCAGATTTGATAACAATATCTTCTTTGTTTGATGACAATCTTGTCAGATTGTATGTAATGCTTAAGGTTTTATCAGGTACTTCGCAGATGGAAAGTGAAGGATTCGCAGTTAAAGCCTGCAATACAAATACACAAATAATTTTCCGCAAGTCTGTCTACATGCAAATGACATTTCAATAAAATTGTATGTTTAAGTTGAATCTTTGAGCAACAATATACGACACAACGTGCAAGAGGCAATTGAGGAATAATAAAAATTGTGCGTATACGTACGGTTGTGAAGATAACAGTCGATATATAAAAAAGAAAGAGCAATTCGTTTGATTTTAACATTGCTGCGGAATCAGGTCTTGCCAGTTATATTATCGACATTTCTCGCAATACGTGACACAAAGCGGTGCCAGACAAAGACGACAAACAATATCATCGATAAGCACCGGTGAGAAGTTTGAATCACCCTACCGATATAACACAACACACCTCACCTCCGAGAGGAAGAGGATTCATCACTATTTTTTTTGCAATAATTGCTGTGTTCACAGCAGAACAAACTGTTTTGTAGCAACGGGACGTGATTGGCTCTTGCCTTTGGAACCGATTAATCAACGTCGATTGTTCGAACTCGATATCTATCGGTAAGTATCGTGGCGTTCGAGATGGCTGCGCCGTGTGACGAGCGCAGTCGTGTCGCGACGATCGTGGTACTTATGTACGTGTTATCACTTCCGTTTCCGTAGATGGTTAGGTCCGCCATTCGGATCGTGACCGTCGTTAAGGTTAAGGGCCAGAATAATCGTCGTTCGCGACGAAAGGGAGGCAGACTGCTCCCTGAAGGTACAACCTCGAGCTTTACGCTCACCGCTGTTCGCGTCACTCGCACTCTGTGCAGCATCTGCATCGACTGTCGATCATCGGCACATCGAGGCACATATTTTACCACTTTGGAACTGACGAAACATGGCTTATTGAAGAAGATGAAGGGTGCGCGAAAAAATATCGTTTCTCGGAGGAGAGGAGACGGAGGAGACTGTAGCAACGAAGCGAGTCACCAGACGGACAGCCGTTATAATAATGGATTTAAATACGAAGATTGCGTCCCCCGTCGCGGGGTCGGTTGCTGATGGGAGAAACCATCATCGAGGTGTGTATTTTTCAAGGTCATTGTGGTTGTCGTTTCGCGTGAGACGCTGGTGCGAGATATCAGTTACTTGAGGATCTTTTAGGGATCTTATGTTGTATCTTTCTTATGTCTCATGTGCAGATGTTAACGGGGAGTTTCATCAGGGTATTTTGCGCAAGAGAGAACCTACTGGTGCCTACAACAATGAACATCCAACAAGGTACAATATACAGAAAACAAAAGATTTTGTTAAGAGACAGAAACCTAAAGGACAATATCATGGCGGTGCAGAGACGAATTCCCAGGTTTGTTTTTTATGAGAGATATTTTTCTTAAGTCATTCAAGTTTTAAATATCATGCATAAACACGTACAACACATGTTCTGTATACACAGGTAGTGGAAGAAAGGTTTCCTGAGTATGGCTCAGTATTGGTCCCAATACCAAGAAGTAAAAGAGAGAATGGCAATCATTTGCTGAATTTTCGCTACGAGCGAAATATGACGCGTGATGTACAGAGCAGGGATGGAGGGAGGTATAATGGCAACAACAATAGATCGCTTCCACCAGTACAGCGGCATAAGTACAACAAGGATCTTTTTGTACTAACCAGGTAGTAGAAACTTTGTAAGATTTTGTAAATTTTTTACATTCACATTGACTTCATATAATTTTTATTGCAGCTGTCAGTTTGTTGTAATGCAAAACGGAGATTATTCATCACATTTGACGAACCCTGATATTCTAGTGGATTGGAAATTGGTCGAGCAAGTTGTAAGTTTGTAACTTGTGTCATTGATGCACGCAATAGATGACAAGAAACGAAAACGGCACAACATAAATTTCGATAAATTTTATATTTTTACAGAAATTTTACAATTCGGGGAGTCTTTCTTCTGTCTGTCCGATCTGTCTGGAGATACCATACGCAAGCAAAATGACTAGATGTGGTCACGTTTACTGTTGGCCATGTATTCTTCGTCACTTACACGTCAGGGAAGAAACGAAACTTACTTACGAGTGTCCGATTTGCCACGAATACATCTGCAAAAGTGACTTGAAGAGGTGATTGCGCTGTGAAACTGTAATATACGAGAGAATAAAACGAAGTCTTTTCGAAAACTTGTAATTGTAAACATTATTACAGTGTGGTCGAGATTACACGAAGCGCAATCAAGTTGGGTGACACGATCAATCTACGTCTGATGCGTCGCGAGAAGAACTCGTTGTTTGCCACATCCGTAGAATCAGCGATTAAACCACCGACGAACTTCCTGACCGTTTCGGAAAATAACGTCAATGGAATATATTCCAAACTTCTCATTGCAAGTGTGCAAGATGTGAGTTTGGTAACTTGGCGATGTATATTGTATCAAAAGAAAATCGCGCAGAGACACGATAATACAGATAAATAAATTTATCTTCAGATTGTGCATATCATAGAATGTGAGCGTTCTGAATTACAACTCGGGCTTAAGAATAATCCGGAAATGATTGCTTACATCCACCAAGCGCTCGCTGAACTGTCAAAAAGGGAGCAGAAGCTGCTGTTGATGGTAAGAGAGAGTATTGATATACTCTGCGATCTTTTGTGTAATGCAAAGTAAAATGAATAACGTGCGCGAATGTATCTAAGGCTACTGAGTCTAAAGACGCTCCGAGTACGGAGAACGCCGCGGAAAGGGAAGGTGCTGATGACACGTCGTTGGGAAACGAAGTGAACGCGAACAGAGACGACAATAAACCCTTAGCAAAGCAGTCTTCGATAGACAGTGTTTCCAGCGACAACCAGTCGACTTCGACTTCCCCCAAGTATTCTTACTTCTATCAAGGTAAAACAATAGTACGGCTGTTGTGGATTTAAAACATCTTAGGTCGCGTAATACAGTCATTACATTTTTTTCAAAGCAAGTACGTGTGTAAAATACTATTTCGATTTTCAGCCGAAGACGGACAGCACATATATCTCCACGCGGCAAACGTGAAAATGTTGGAAATGCAATACGGGAGTTTGGAGTTTTGTCCTCCCGTAATAACGGGCAAACTTCTCGAGAAAGAGGCGAGCATATGTACCGAAGACTTGAGACGAAGATTGCGATATCTCTGTCACTTGCCGCTTACTTGTCCATTCGAACTAGCTGAGATCGAATTGAAACCGCCACTTGTATCGGAGGATGTTCTCCGTGTTTTTCGTGGTAATTATTGATGATCGTTTTGAACAATTGCTACAGTCCAGGAAAAGTTATTGATAAATCCCAAACGCACGCTCTGTTTTTCTTTTTTTTAATCAGAACAACTGAAGTCGAGACAGAAATACAGAGAGCAGAGAGAGCGCGAGGAAAGAAAGAGAGAGAAAAAGATCAAGGAAGAGGAGAACAGACAAATCGGCATATATCCAATTCCTAACATAGAGATAGCGTCGTATCAACATTTCCCTCAACTCCAGTCTGAATTATTTCCCAAGTAAATTTGCAATAATTGATACAAGTTTTTTTTGCCTAAATAATGTGTCTAAGAAATTTTACAAGTGTGCGTTTCGTACGAAAGCAAATCTTATTTGTCCGTAATTCTTTTTCGCAGCGAGCTATCGATCGCAGAACCGGCTACGTCGAGCATGGCCGGCAGTCCGCCTTTAAGCGCGTGCGACGACATCGTTGCGAGACAAGAAGCAGACCATTTGTCGCAGACTCGATCGTTCGCCGACATAACAAAATCAATGTCGACGATGATGATCACGCAGCACAACAAGTCTGCCTGGCCGGCTGTAAAATCGAAAACTCATTCCAATATAGCGGGTACATCCGGCAACGACGACGAAGTATCGTTTACATTACAAGCATCGACAAGGGCGAACAACAAGTCTGCCAGAGACGCTTGGCCGATTGTAAAATCAAGAACGTACTCTGGGATATCGGAAACTTCGCCCGGCAAAGACGAGGAGAGCAATGCCACCAATGTCTGGTTTATGAAATCGAAAGAGAGCACGTCGTCAACGTCGTCGAATGAAGATGAAAAGAAACCGTGCGCTTCCGACCGTAAGTCGCACCGTCGCGTGAAGCTAAATCGTTAAAATTATAGAATACTAGTCTGTTGCGCGATTATTTTATTCCGCAGTTTTTTTTATCTGCTTGTTACTTTTTGTTTCAGAAGCGAACGATGACGGTAACACGATTGGCAAAAAGAAGAAGAAGAAAGGGAAATGCACCGTGTTGCTAACAACTGGCATGACGTCTGGATATTCTATATAATTACATGTGTAATTGTGCATATATTTACATTTTATATTTTTTGCGCTATATGCGTAAAGTGGCAATCGGTAATTTCAACGGATCAATCGTAGGACATTTTTTATGATTTCGGCAATTCTCATCATCTCATTATTGTTTGAAAGCGTACCGGAAGAAAAAAAAACGTGCGACATACGTGTCTTGTCTTTTGTTTCTGTATATAGAAATTTGTAAAATTTATTTGCCAATAAGGTTCTCGCATATTGCGCTTACAAATAAACTTTTACTTATTTCCGCCTCATATCTGAACAAATTTATTGACAAGAAGACCTCTCCTGTTTCACTCATATTTCCTGTGTTTTTCCTATTTTATTGATTTAAAAGAAAGCTCCTGCTATCACTTGAGAGTTTTACTTGTAAAATTACAAAAGTTCTCGCTTCACAAAATTGAATTGAAAGATCGTCAAAACTTGGTATCAGTGCGACTAAAACTTTGATATTTAATGTTTCTTGTAACCATCGTGTATACATACATGTTGTCCAATTGTACAATAACACTTTAACCAGCTATTTCTACAGGGACGTTTGGAAGGTACAGATAAACTACGGTGTTTATCAGATTCGATCTTCTTGTATATTTGCGAAGTTTTGAACATAGAAGATTAACACAACAGATCTTCGGGAATAAATTATAAGTACAATACGCAAAATAAATAGGCAATTATGAAGCACAGATGTTTATCTAAAGTACAAAAGAGAAAAGATTGAAGGAACTTGAAAAAGACGACGAAATCGTCGTTTGTAGATACGCAAAGAAACGGAATGATTAAAGCAAAGACCGCAACTGTATAATAATTCTATGTTCGCTTACTTGGTTTAGTTTTTTTTTTTTTTTTTTGAATTTTTAATTAAATTGTTTTTTTTTTTTACTCTTTAAATCAGCCACCAATTGCATCGGAATAATGCAATTGCTCGGATTTATTTTATGACGACCTGGGCAGTGGCGAGTCCTAAGTTGGAGACTGCTTAATCGACTTCCTCGATGGTTGGTCCAGACGCGCCGCCACCGCCGGGTGCTCCGCCGGGTGCAGCACCGCCGGCTCCTGGGAAGCCACCTGGCATGCCACCGGGCATACCACCGGCACCTTGATAGAGCTTAGTAACAATGGGATTACAGATAGACTCCAGCTCTTTCTGCTTGTGCTCGTACTCCTCCTTGTCGGCCAATTGATTGGCGTCGAGCCACTTAATGATCTCATTGCATTTGTCCAGGATCGTCTGCTTATCCGACGCGCTGATTTTGTCTTTGAGTTTTTCATCCTCAACTGTGGACTTCATGTTGAAGCAGTAAGACTCGAGGCCGTTCTTGGCCGCGATGGTCTCCTTTTGCTTTTCGTCCTCGCTGCGATACTTTTCGGCTTCGTTTACCATTCTCTCGATATCTTCCTTGCTTAGACGACCCTTGTCGTTGGTGATGGTGATCTTGTTTTCCTTGCCGGTAGATTTATCAACGGCGGAAACGTTAAGAATACCGTTGGCATCGATATCGAAGGTTACCTCGATCTGGGGAACTCCGCGAGGCGCGGGTGGAATGCCACTGAGTTCGAATTTACCAAGTAAGTTGTTGTCCTTGGTCATTGCGCGTTCACCTTCGTAAACTTGGATCAGTACACCCGGCTGATTGTCGGCGTAAGTCGTGAAAGTTTGCGTTTGCTTTGTGGGAATGGTGGTATTCCTCTTGATAAGCGCAGTCATGACACCGCCTGCAGTCTCGATACCAAGAGACAGCGGAGTAACATCGAGCAGGAGCAGATCCTGCACTTCCTCAGATTTGTCTCCGTGCAGGATAGCTGCCTGAACGGCTGCTCCGTATGCTACAGCCTCATCAGGATTGATGGACTTGTTCAGTTCTTTACCATTGAAAAAGTCCTGTAACAATTTCTGAATCTTGGGAATACGGGTGGAACCGCCGACCAAGACGATGTCATGAATCTGCGCTTTATCCATTTTAGCATCGCGCAACGATTTCTCGACGGGTTCGAGAGTACCGCGGAAGAGATCGGCGCATAATTCTTCGAAACGCGCCCGAGTAATGGAAGTGTAGAAGTCGATTCCCTCGTACAGCGAATCGATCTCGATGCTGGCTTGCGTAGACGATGACAGTGTACGCTTCGCGCGCTCGCACGCTGTACGCAGACGACGGAGAGCACGTTTGTTCGAGGTCAGATCCTTCTTGTATTTACGTTTGAATTCTTGTACGAAGTGATTGACCATACGGTTGTCGAAGTCTTCGCCACCTAAATGGGTGTCACCAGCTGTGGACTTGACCTCGAAGATGCCATCCTCGATGGTCAGGATGGACACGTCAAAAGTGCCACCACCGAGATCAAAGATAAGGACGTTACGCTCGCCCGTGGCCTTTTTGTCAAGGCCGTACGCAATTGCGGCGGCGGTGGGCTCGTTGATGATACGTAACACGTTCAAGCCCGAGATGGTACCAGCGTCCTTGGTTGCCTGACGCTGCGAGTCGTTGAAGTAGGCAGGGACGGTGATCACTGCGTTGCTCACTGACTTGCCCAGGTATGCTTCTGCGGTCTCTTTCATCTTGACTAAGACCATCGAACTCACCTCTTCAGGGAAGAAAGTCTTCATCTCTCCTTTGTACTGAACTTGAATTTTTGGTTTGCCACCGTCGTTTACTACGGTGAACGGCCAATGTTTCATATCAGCCTGGATGGTGGGATCTTCAAACCGACGTCCAATCAGTCTCTTGGCGTCTATGAATCAAAATAAAATATCCAAATCTTTAGTTACCGTTCCACAAAATAAATCTAGATAGAGATCTATACAGAAAAAATAACATAAATGGAGAATGTGTAAATAACTCTTAGATCAAGTTTCTTGAATTTATATTTATCTTGATTATAGCCAACAATTTTTAATCCATTGACTCTTCTTATAGCTTTTTGTTTAAAAATCCCAAATGGCTGTAGGAAGTACTTGACTGTCTTGTATAATTCAAGCCTTCTATAGACGTTATGCTATCTGATTCCGCCATGTTAATCAATCAAGGACACGACCATATACAAGTAAAACATCTCTTTCTTCTCTGCGTATCAATTATTTAAAACAATAGGATTTCTTGTGTTATCTCAATGACTGTGATGCAATCATCAAGATCCATGACTCACAACTCAAACACCATGACGCAATTTCTGCACATGATGAGTTGACAAAAAAAAAAAAAAAAAAAAAACATCACCGATGAGACGCTCAGTTTCCGTGAAGGCCACGTAGCTGGGCGTTGTTCGGTTACCCTGATCATTCGCGATGATCTCGACTTTGCCGTGTTGAAAGACGCCAACGCAAGAGTAGGTTGTGCCCAGATCGATTCCCACTGCTGGAGCTTTCGCCATTTTTCTTTTTTCTCTGGTTCTGCAAGATCACGAGAATTTGCAAAATTTAGAACGCGAGAACACCACACCGGTATAGTCTTACAATTAAAATCTCAGCACGGAAGTCGTAACCCCTTCCCGAATGAGAGAAACGTTATGTACCTTGAAAAAGAGCTTTGTTCGCTTTGTGAAACAAATTCAGTCGCTTCGTAGGACAGCGAAGAAGTTCCTCGTATACGATTCGCAACGAAAGTGACGAGGGCGCGTTCCCAGGCCTCTATTTATAACGCTAGAGGTCGGCCCCATGCGACAGTTCTGGAATATTCCTTGCGATGCAGGAAGCGACGCGGACCAATCGCGGTGTCGAATTCTCCTCGGAGTCGCGCGCGATTCGTCGAGACGCATCGACTGTTTCTCACCACTCGAGTCAATCGAGCGATTGCGCGAGCGTCTATCGATCGCGTAAATACGCCACGTGACAATGAATTCGCGCGTTTCGCGTGTCGTCAGCGCGAACGAGATTTTTGTCACTCGAAAATTTCGAATCAATACGCGATTGATTCGCCAGAGTTGTTCGATCGATCGCACGCTAAGAGAAGGTCATTTCCGCCTGGAACAACCGGAAGTTGCATACACAGAAAGACGGAGAATGTTCACGAGCTTGATTCCATCACCCGCCGCGCGCACCTATCGCACTCGTGCGCACGGAACACACACGTGCACACACACACACACACACGGGCGCAACGGACGGTAATGAAAAAGCACGGCGTGACACACACGCCCCAAGGTCCCGAGGAATACGCGTGTAACTGACGTCAATAAAAATTGATCGCCGTACGGAGAGATTAACTAGTTGCTACTTCTTCCTCCTTGTCCAGGAGAAAATTTTCGCGAGGTCAGCTCGAGACTTTATTGATGCGTTTTTACGATACGAGGATTTGCTAGCGAATTTTCTAGAATTCTCCAGGTCCGCCAGGTGATCACATTTCTATTATACACATGCGTAAGAGAAACGCAGAGATGAAATTTTGCCCACGTGCAAGTTAATTTTGTATGAAAATCGTCGTTCGAACTAGTAAATAATCGATTTTTCCGGTCTCCCTACAGGTCGAGATACCTGCGAGTTCATTTCGCGTTTGTTCTGATTGTCGAGGAGAGATAAAATCTCTGATGAGTTTTACGAGCGGAAAATTTAATGGATGTATGCTTGCGTAACGTTAGGAGTTTCACGAGAAAACTGCGAGAAAAATGTCAGCGCAATTTACTCGAATGAGAAATTCAGACTTGAGGATTCGAGATGTTTCGGACGCGTTGCGTTGTACGAGTGGATAATAAACTGCAAAACATGTTAAGTAACAGATATTATATTATTACATTCTAGAAAACGTTGTAGCACCGAGAGTCATCAAAATTGACAAAATTGCTGAGTAATTGTGTTTTTGCTATACAATTCGCTTGCAAGTTGTATATGTACATGACTTGCATGTATGTACGTTTTAACTATTGTTATCTACGCTTCTCAAAAGACACGCGTGTAACGTGAGAGGTAGCGCGCTGATATACCCGATAAAAAAAAAAACTACGCCTCAATGTTCCACGATATACGTCAAGTTTATAAAACAGTCGCAAGTGTAATTTGTGCGATCGATAATTTCAGCCACGTTTAGACGAGACTCGAAGGTGCTCGAACGTTGTGTGTACGTTGAGGTAATGGTTTTTCGCTTGGAAACTCGTTTTAACCGAGATAAAATCCACTGGGCTAATTAACGGCGAGTAATTTGAAAGCGATAAAATTTTGTTATCTCTTCGGAGAAACATCCGACGACTGAGTAAAAAAAAACATTACGGTAATTACACGTGTAATAATTGAAAAATATGGAGTGTTTACAATGTGAGAGCTTTGCGACAGTAGTCATTTGTCATAAAACAAAAAACCTATGCGCGAAAAGATTGACGCAAAATGTTTCAATTGCATGAATTTTTCGCAGCGTTCAAGCATTTTTCGAGAATGCAATCGTATGCGCTAGCGGCGTCTGTGTTGCTAGGCCAGATCAGACATCAGGTAGTACGACGCACCGCAATAACGGTCATCGTTTCACCAAGGAAGCTGCGGTACAATGATCTGCCACGGTCTCCCCACACATACATACATACGTACATACATAAATTCAGGCGTCACTACTCCAACGCGGGATGAAGTATATATAAAACAAAGAATTGAGAGGCGCGAGAGAATATTTTAAATCACGTAGCAATTTTCTACTTTCCAGAGCGAACAAACGTGAGAGATTGAAATATCTACGTGCAGAAACAATGCGCTTTTATGTGTTCAAAAAATTTTATATACATGCGCTTTCATCTCTTCAGGTGAATTGAAAGAAAGTTCATTTTGAATTTACACAAGAAGTACAGCGCAGCAATTGTTGCGGACGTATAACAATTCATTTGTAAAATTAGGTGCACGTTGCAAAAAGAGAAGAAAGGAGGATAGAAAGGAGAAAGGGGGGAAGAGAGAAGTGCGTAAAGTGTATAAATACACGTTACGTTGAAGTATTTTCGAATTTCATTGAAACTCTCACTGAAAATAAACACAGACCTCCGGAATAAGTATAGCAGCGATATAATAAGATCGAAGGTTTGTTTCAAACACAAATTTGAAACACACACACGATGACGAATTGTACGAAACAAATCTCGAATTTTATTTTATATCGCTGCTATACTTATGTTCGAGGTGTTTATTTCCAATGTGAGAGTTTCAATGTCCAGTGAGAAAATTAAAAAAAATTTGTGTCTTCGTTTTGTTGTAATGACCTTTTGTGTGTCTTCGTCACATGGCTATTTTCTCCTCTGCTCTCTTTTATCGACATATTACATTTGGACGAAGACCCTAGCGACGCTCGACAGACGTTTGTCGCATCGTCGAAGCAATCTGACGTCGATGAAGAGGAAACCTAACTACACGGTGCCGCAACGCAGCATGACATAGCTATATATAGAACATATTTTTCCGCAGGCTCGTCCGTAACGCACACGTAGCGCGGCATATCCACATGCCATGTGCGTTTGTTCGCAGCACGAAGTATAGGAGCAGTCAATGTGATCAGGAATTCGATGCTATTCCAGGCGAGTCCGGACACGTAAACAAATAACGCTGGTAAAGAAAAAAACCCGCTGATTTCTGAGAAACGAGTTATGAGCACGTTCTTCCCCGCGCGGAACGAGCCGAGTTTCGTCGTGTCGCGAATGACACATTGTCCGCTGTAAAGAATGCGACTGCCAACGGGGAACGACGATATCCTGGCGACACTGCTGGTGCTGCTCGCCGTGTTCGCTTTCCGGTCGCACTGTCTGGAGGTGATATACGCCATCAACGCGGGCGGTGACAGACACGTCGACAGCTACGGGATACGCTACGCCAAGGATCCGCTGATGGGAAGAGTCGGCACCGCGTCCGATTACGGCAAGCAGCTGATCATAGGACGCGTCAACACCATGGATCAGATTCTGTATCAGACCGAACGCTATCACCACAGCACCTTCGGGTACGACATACCGATCAGCAAGAACGGGGATTATGTTATGATACTCAAGTTCTGCGAGGTCTACTTCAACTCGCCGAATATGAAGGTGCATATACAGAACAATCATTTCTGTCGCCATTGATTTGTCTATTCAATTTGTTATGATTGGTCTTGTTTTTCACAGGTATTTGACGTTGTGCTGAACGGCGATCACACTGTGGTCACAGATCTGGATATCTTTGAAAGAGTCGGTCGTGGTGTCGCCCATGACGAGTATGTTCCCTTCAGGGTGCAAGATGGAAAGTTGATTTACAACGACGAGGAATCGGATATTTTAGCAGGGAAGATTAGAGTAGAATTCATAAAGGTGATTCTTCATGCTGTTTCAGTAAACATATGTGCATGTATATAATTTTGTCATCTTTGTTTTTTTTTATAAATTGTGTGTTGATGTTTACAGGGTTACAGAGACAATCCAAAAATAAACGCCATAGCTGTTATAAAAGGCACTTTGGATGGTTTGTATCTAAATTTTCCACGGATCTCTTGTTTTGTTGTCAGATTTTTACAACTGTACTTTTCGCGCAGATATCCCGCAATTGGGACCGATACCGCAAAATCAAGAGGAATTTTACGCCGCGCCGGAAGAGGAGGAAGAGACTGTACGCAGCAGACACACAAGCGGGCCCAGAACACCCGATCCGTACTCGATAGAGGATTCGTCTGTGATGTTACCTGTTTTTGTAGCCATCGGCGCTTTTATCCCTTTACTATTCTGTCTATGTAGATTATAAGCGAGCGAAAATCGTATTGCACACGTGTGTGTATGCGCGTATGTATGTGTGTGTGCATCTAGAAATGCCTTGTACTTAACGGTGACAGTGTTCCCAAGTGATTTAGATCCGCTCATAATAATTTCATGAGAGGACGTCTAAATGTGTAAATAGCTAATTAATCATTACGCTTCTTTACATCGCGCATTATAACAGAATTAGCGTGAGAGTGAACACACATATTTATTGCTAATTTATAAACCTTAGGAATTTTTCAAATGTCTCCTCGCTTTTCGCGCTTTTACTTGTCGATTATTCGAGCGCTAGAGTGATTTTTTTCAGTGGAAGTAAAAGGAAGCGATTTTTGATATCTTTCCCTGTCCGTAACTTCGCGACATTTGATCACTTGTTGCATGGATTACTTGTATAATTTTTTCGTTGATTGATTTTTAATTGATACACAATGAAACAACGTACAAATTTATTGTTTTTCTATGCAAATTAATATTTGCAGATGTTTCCAAGACGAGTGAAAGTGCGAAGATCTCCGGTGTACAAAGATGTCTCAGAAATATAGTCCTCCATTTTTCGTTACACCAATGTCTCAGCCAAGCGTAGACGTTGAAGTAAAATCGATTGAATTTCGCTAGTTAGATCAATTAAAAAACGATAGTAAAAAATTATATTACAATCTTTGATTCTAGGACAATCTACATTTGTATTTGTATAGTCACACTTCGTACACATCAGATATAAATGTAGTTGACACCTAGGTATATATATATAGAGAGAGAGAGGAGAGAGAGAGAGAGAGAAAAAAAACTTCCAGAGACGTGAGATGATTTGTGCTGAAATCTTGTCACGACATTGTGTTCTGTATTTTAATATCGTATTTTTTGTAGTCTATATTATACATCATGAAACACTCGTCACACACATGTCTCATTTACTTATCGCACAATCTGCTCCCAAAGAGAGAAAAGGTTTTCGCGTTGCCATGTATTAATTGTAATATTGTTAACATACGTGCGTTTATGGACTTCGATAGAAAATTGTGTAAAATTTTCAAGCACCGAAGTATACAATAATTTTTTTGCGCATTTGGAATAAACAAACCTGTGTTGTTAGTTTATTATAGTCTTTTTTTTTTCTATTTTTTCATTTTCAAAAACGTCAGAAAAGTAAAAGAATCCTGAGTGTGTTCCTACGACTTTGCGACATTGCACACACTCAATTCGACGGACATTATCTAACAGATAATTCGCGAATTCTATATCTGTGTACCTTTCTTTCTTATCAGTAACACACACGCTCGTTTCTTCGAAAAGAAGTGATTACGCGCTATCTTCGCCTGTTTTTTTTTTATCTTTGAACATTTCGCACGAGGTGTGTGTGCGATGCAAGAGAGTGAATTCGTTAGATTAACGCAAGTTTCTTGGCACCGCGTTCATTCCAAAGCAACGTAATATTTATTTATTGTTAATAAAAAAAAAAAAAATATTCTCATCGCACGTGTCTTGTATAAATCGTAATGCCACCTTACATATGTATGTATATTTTGCAATCCTGACGAGGAGGAGATGTAACCGGTACGAGACTATCGTCCGACTTATTATCGATCGTGCGATTGTTCGCGTACCGGCGAAGAACGAGAAAGAGACAGAGAAAGAGAGAAAGGTACAATAAATTCAATTGAACGTCGTGCAACGTAAAGAATCGTACGTTCTTAATAGGCATAAGTTCATTCATCCCTTATGAGACGACGGGACGTCACGTGACCCGGCGCGACGACGAAGCGCATAGCGCGCCGCATCGTTCTAAAGTCTTTGATGTATGCTCATCACCGGCAATTAGCTTTCAAGTCATGGCTGTACTTATGGTTTCGAAGGCGGGACAGGCAATCTGCGAAGGGAGTGGCAATCATCCCTCTTTCCCTTCGAAGGCAAAAGAAACGAGCGTTTTATTATTTGTAATAGCGTTTTATCAACGACCGACGTAATAAATAAAAAAAAACTAAATATAAAAAAGTGCAAACACGCTTATCTATCGCAAACAAGATCTTAAATTAATTTCGACCGAGATAATTTTCCGTACACAGATTTATCGAGACTTTTTTTTCGATATCTTTATTGATGGAAAGTTTTTCGATAACTCTCGCGCGATACAACATGCAAAATTGAAGCGAGTTTAATTATTTTTGTGTATAACAGATTTTTGGAAGGTCGTCTTGAAAATTCTAAATATTATTTGAACTGTTATACGTACGGAAAGTAATCGAAGAGCCACGGATAATATGCGTGATCACTATTTATACGACGATATTGTATTTCCTCATAAATCCAGAGAGACGCGATAGCGTCTCTCTCGTTACCGAGCACATAAAAGTAAAATTTGCTTATTGTACATATACATGCGTTACGTGCCGGCTAATGTGTTTTGAGATTCTCTCTGTTTCGAAGTCCATTTATATAAAGTACGTTTGCAATATTTTCGAAGTTTTATCATCGTTAAGATGTAAATATCAACTATTCCTCGCGTATATCTTTTATATTATTCGTAGCTGATGTGAAGAAGTATGGAAAAACGTCTTGTTTATATTGTTTGTCAAAACACATTTGTTATTTTTTGTACGAGCTCTTTTGCGACCTTTCGAAATATATTTGGTTTTAATCAGGTTGTTTTCGCCATCATCACACACAGTGACAGGATAATATCTTAAGAATGCGACTAATCGTATTGGGAAAAATATCGGCTAACAAACAGCTGACGTACATGTTACGGTTTATTGTTAGCGGTTGGCACTTGGACTCGTATTTGTCTCGCTAGTATCATGACGGATGATGCCAAAGTCTCAAAGATATATGTAATTGAATTGCAAGAGTCAGGTGAGATCAGCTTGCAAAAGATCTCGTACCGTATTTATGATAAGTCTCTCAACTGTTTGTTCAACTTTGTACCGTCTCGCGATAAATGTTGTTTACGTGTTTAATAGGGAAATTTTATTACAAAATTAAAAGATAAAATCAGGTCAATCAACGATAACTGAAGCACAATGTACAAAAATTAATTGTTTTGATCCGATAAAAATTAATCTGATGACACATCGTCGGCGTCTCTAAACAACCGATTGTGGCTTATTGTTAGAACTTCGAATATTTCTAGAGCCTCGTTCAACGAATTAATTCTAAAAAAAAGTTTGACGAGAGAACAAGCTACGACGTGTATAAAATTGATTTCGCACATGGAAACGCTTCTGCGCGCTCTAAGAAGAAAGACATTGAATTTGCTCGCTCTTGAACCGGCGCAGGATGTAAGTCGCAAACGCGACCGACACACAAGTGGCTGCAAATAGACGCAAATAAATGCATCTCTCTTCCGTTCCTCGCGGCCATGTGCTTCTGGCGCACGCAGACATCGCCCCGTGCGCGGAAGGGCCCCGTGTAACGTCAGTTTGTGACGCGATGATAAAACGACGGACCCGGGCCCCGGTCTCTATCCGCTTGTCGACGATAATCTCTGACGAATACTTTGTCTGGAATCATCCAGCAGATTGGCCGGCGGTGATCTCCCCCTTGCCGCCGTCGCGGAGGAGAGAGCTGGCGGCGACGGATCCCTCAACGAAACCCCTCCGGATGTCGTTATAAAAGCTCAGCGCGCTCCGACGTGTCATGCGTCTTCCCTCGACGGCGAGACTCGAGACTTGTGCGGCGTGCAATTCTTAAATAGCATCTCGACGTGTACACACATTCGTCAATCATGGTGCAGATCGCTGGAAAGTATCAGCATGTCTCGAACAACAACTACGAGGAGTACATCAAGAGCCTCGGCCAGCAAGACCGCGCTTCCGATGCGCTCAAGTCGTCCCCGCTAGTCGAGATTCAGAAACTGAACGACAATCCGGAACAGTGGAAGGTCACAGTCACCGTCTCGGGCAAGACCCTCACCACAACCTTCTTCCTCAATCAGCTTTACGACGAGATGCTTCCGTCTCTGCCGGACCTTACCGTCAAGGTGGGTTTTTACGCAAGTGCTCTGTTTGTGCCTACGTTAGTGAAAGAATCGCGTCAATTGATCAACGCGCTCCTCGCGAAATGAGTTTGAGTTCAAGTAAATTTGTAACAAAATGTTGAGACTTAAAGAAAACAATCTTTAGACACGCGAAATGTACCGGAACATCGTGTGTTTGAGATCGCAGAGTTAAATTGTTTGAAATAAATTTCCTATTCTGTAACACATACACACGCATACACACACACACACACACAAATTATTATATTTCTTGCCGCAGAGCTTGACCACGAAGGAGGGCAACAACTTCAAGACCGTGAGTGAGTTAGGTGATATCCAAGTGACTCGACTCTACAAGTTCACAGACGCCGGAATGACTGTGGTAAGTGTGATCTCGACGTGTAGAAAAAAAATAAAAAAAAAGAAAAACACAAATATATAACGGCACTAAGTATCAATGTATATATATAACGAGATCCGCGTACATGCTTACAATATTTCTCCCTCTCTTTCAGGATTTATCCTCCAACAAAAGTGACGTTAAGGCCTCGCGCACGTACAAAAGACTGTAAAAATGCTGTTTCTAATATTTAAAATACATTATATCGCACTGTTGTATTAAACAAAAGTTTCGAACGAAGAAAAAACGGACTCTTTCTCTCTTTCAGTCACTCCACACATCCATTGTCCCGAAGATTATCCAATCGTCGCGACTCATTCGTGCAAATAACGTTGATATAGAGATGAGAAGAAACAAAACGTACAGTTTTTTTTACAATTCAAACGTAATACGTCATTTATTCTTAAGTATGAATTCTGAGAAAGAAAAATTGTGTGATGTGCGCGCGCGCGCGCGCGTGCACGCGCGTACACAAAGATTCAGAACTTATACGCAGTTTTTTTTTCTGTAACACGCGTGTGTATTCGTATCGTTAAGCTATACTCTCTTTTAATACGAAGCCGCATTTTGCGCGCGCGTTGTACCGACTACGTTGTATGCGTGCGCCGCAACTGCGATTTTGTGTGTGTCGCGCATCTCTACTCGAGAGGATAAAAGTCTTCTTCTCGCCATTGTCTCTCCGAGACCAAACTCGAGAAGATGTTTTTAAGGGGATATTTTTTGTGATGTAACGCGAGAGAGAACGATGTATAAAATATTATTTCGCCAATCCATTACACGCGCGCGCGCACATACACACAACTGCACAATTATTCGGTACAACGCGTGTTCGCTGGGAATACATAATCATCATCTTCGATTCTCGCAATTACACGAAAGGAAATAATAATGAACTTCACGATCGATCGGACGTGAGAGTCCGTACAACAAAATTGATTTTCGATTCTGCGATAGTAGCATCATCGTAGTTCGAACGCACGCTTTTGTTTTCGGAACTGCCGCGCGTTCTTCTTCTTCTTCTTCTTCTTCTTCTTCTTCTTCTTCTTCTTCTTCGAAGAAACGCGCTATCGGGCCACGTTGCACCTGTTGGCGCGCGATAGCGACCGATAGTAGCGCGCGTCCCTACACGCGGCGGCAGCCTTTCTCGATGACGACGACGACGACGACGGAAGCATATGAACATCGAGCTACGAAGCGTCAAGCCGCGTGTCCGCTCCGGCGAACGGAACATCGAACACCGACACGACGAGAAAACACGTTTTGTCGATTGCGACGCGGCGGGTCGATTTCCGCGCTCGTTCGCTCGGCGCGTTCGCACGGCTTTCGAACATAAGAGAGAACTTTGTGCGGAGTATAAAAGCTTTCAAGCACACGTACACAGCGATCACTCAATGTCACCGATCGCATTGAGAAATATGTGGTTCTTCAAAAACAAAAAAAAGAAATACCAAACGAAAGAAACTCTACACACGTTTCTCGCGTTCGTTCTCTTCCACTTTTTTCTCTTCCCTCCTCTAAAAACCTTTGGATTCTCCACTCTTCTCTCCTCGCTTTCTGTTCATATACACATATAAACCCTTCGATTCTCTTGTATATACTTGGATTCGAATTTATATTTAATATAATCGTATTGTAAGGTATCACATTAAAATATAAGAGTGCTGTACATAGATGGAGATAGCATTACTATTATTATTATTATTATTATTATTACGAGTCGATACATATCTCGCAATAAATTCAACTTCAAGAAAAAAAATAGGAACAAACAAGAATAAATATATCGCTCTTCCCTACTTGTGTTCTTTTTTCTCGCTTCTAGCTTTTTCTTTTTTTTTTTTCTTCCTTATGTCATTCGAGTAAAAGTGTCGCGATTATCACTTACACAATGTGCACATATATATATATATAAAATTAAAAAATTGTAAAAAATTCTCATACCTTGCTGTATCTTTTTTTTTTTCGTTGAATGTTAAAAAGTTAAAACTGTACTGCCGTATCAGAGGTTTTTTCTTTTTTTTTTTACACAAACGTCTGTGGTTTCTCAGACCGAAAGCACCATCTGGATTACAAAAAAAAAAAAAAAAAAAAAAAAAAAAACGGATCGGAGTTGCAAACAATTGACGTATATAAACACAAAAACGTATCGAATTATATATTTACATTCAACAGGAATCGACCGTCATTTCGTGATAAGGCAGCAGTTGTCGAAAGCAACAAGTTAAAAAAGTTTACGCCTCGCTCTTAACACGTCGATAAATCCACGTTTGTTACGACGCAAGTGTTGTGTTTGTATAATTTATACGAAAAAGAGTAAAAATTCTTTTTGTTTCGCGCGCACTGGCATACGATATTATTATAATAATTCCCTAAACACTATTTCTCTAACGGATAATTCCGATGCGTGGACGCGTGTTTTGTATCCGTTGGATAATAACATTAAGAAGAAAACCTATGTCGTTTTTTTTTTTCGTTTGTTTTCCACGTTTTTTTTTTCTTTATTCGCGACAACCCCAACACTACGCTTTAGGCCGACGTGACGCAGTAACGACGGTGCGATCTTGACGAGCTCGGTCGGTCGGTCGTTTTTTAATTAATGATCAGCTGATTGTCGGCCGGCACGTCGATCGTGGGCGTGGGCGCGTCTTTTTTCGGCACGTCTTCCTCGAGCTTCTTCTCGCTTGTCACGCCGGTCTTGCTTGCGATCTCTTTGCCGTCGGAGATGATTCCGTTCTGCGTTATCTTAGCCTCGCTCGGGGACGCGTTCTTCTTTGCGATGGGAGATACCTTCGACGTGACCCTCGGTGACGAGGACGAAACCTTTTTCGCCGGCAAAGTCGATCTCGCAGAAGATACGCGCGGCTTCGCGGTGATCGTGCTCGCGACGGTAGAACTGACGGTCGTAGTGGCAGCGCGACTACCGATCTTAGATGTTGCGGAACGAGATATTTGTTTATTGACAGTTTCCTTGTTCTGTTTGTCTACCAGTGGCTTTGCCGTAGTCTTTTTGTCAGTGCTCTCGCGCGATTTCATCGTGGTCGTCGGCGCGGTTTTTGGTCTCGACACGCCAGCCGCAGCAGAACTGCTGACCGTCGACTGTTTCGACGTCGTTGTAGATGTTTTTACAGTGGCAGAAGTGGGTCTGAGCTTTGACACTGCGTTGGACGATTTGGCAGTGGTGGTGGTTGACGTGATTGTTGTTGCTGTTGACAATTTAGACGTGGTCTTCGCGCTGCTGGTAGCGGTTTTCAGAACAGAAATCGGTGATTTGACAGCAGTCGTTTTACCGACAGACTTCGCATCGCCGCTCGCCATCGGTTTCTTCTCGATCGATGTGTTTAACTTCGACGTGGTGCTGGTTCTCGGTTTCGTTGTGCTAACGCTTGCACGCGGGGATTTTGTCGCTGTTGTCGTTGTCGTCTTAGTCGTCGTCGTTGCTTTCGTAACGGTAGTTTTTCCGCTGGTACTTGAAACTGTCGCTTTAGTTGATCCTTCCACCAATTGCTTGGGACGTGCCGCGGTCGATTTCTTCGTAGCGGCTGATTGTGCCGTTATCGATGTCGTGGACGTTCGTGCGGTTGGTTTAGAAGGTGAAGTGGGCGATTTCGTCGTTAATGCAGTTTTTACTGTCGTTGTAGTTTTTGTTGTATGTTTCGTGTCCGTTGTCTTCGCCTTGGTTGGAGCGACGATTGGAACAACATCGATTTTTGCAATTTGATCGCCTTCCCATCTTCTTCCGGATTTCCACTCTTTCTTTTCAATGATAACGTCTTTTTCTTCCTGCAATGTACCTTTTGATGGAAGATTGACGGTTTCTTCTGTAGACGAAAGACGGTTCTCGGCAGTAGTAGTTTCTTTGACAGTTTCTTTGACGGTTTCTTTCACTTCGCTTTTTTCCAAAGCGTCATTTTGTCGCAACTCGCTTGAAGATTCTTCCGCCGGTGTGGGAGAAGGATGATTTTCCACAGATTCGGATTCTAAGGTTATAGATGTACTCATCACAGGTGGCTCAACCTTCTTCTCTTTTTCCTCCGGTTGAGTCTCTGTTTTTTCCTTTTCGATATCTTTCTGCAAATCCGGCGATACTTCGCTTTTCGAAACTTTCTGACCCGGCTCTTCGTCTTCAGTGTCTTTATCGAACGAGTTATCCGATTCATTTAAATTCTCTAAATAATCAGATCTTCGAAAGTCCGAACAAGGAGGATAAGAAGTGAAGTTTTTGCTAAGTATATGCGATTTATTCTCACTATAATAGTTCGACCAATTAGACTCATCTGATATATCCGTTTTTTTGTTAAAGTATATCTCATCATCACTTGAAAGTGCGTAATTTGTTTCGACCAGTGCTCCGGTATTAATGTTCGCATTTTGTGGCATGCCGCAGCGTCCATCTTTTTTCCTGATGTTCGATTCAGCCTCGTTCTTGGAGGACGTTCTTATATCAAGGTTTTTCTCTTGATTGTTTTCTTCCAAGTTTTTCCTGTTTTCAGAAAGAAGCTCTACATCAGACATAGTGTTGACAATGCGTTCATCCTCAATTGTTTTCATCATCAAGCAGTCTGATCTAGCAACCGGCTGCTGCTCGGATACGATCGTAGAAAATACATGATGAGCTTCGAGCTTCTGTAATAACTCATGTTCACTTGTCTGACTAATATTCTTAGCACTATCAGAGATATTACTCGTACACATCGCTTCGGTTTTACTATCAGAGGTATCCATGATTAATGAACCTATTTTACTGTGTTGTATTGTAGATTCGATTTTAGACTGATCATTAATGAGTTCAAGTTCACTAGATTTCATCTGTTCACTGCCATCTGCTTTCGATTTCTTATTTGTAGGAAGATTTTCATTCTCAATCACAGTTTCTGCACTATTGTTTGTATCGTATATCGCGGTCTTGTATTCATCGTATATATCAGAAATAATTGACTCCTCTTTGACTTTAGTTTCCTCTACGGAGGATTTCGTTTCTTTATTAAGCTGTTCCTTCAGATCGGGATTTTCTTCTTTCGGAATAAAACTAATCCCAAGTTCTGCAGCTAAACGATCCGCAGTGACGGCCGGATGTACATTTTCGTCCTCGACGTCGGACGAAATTCTCAAATTTTTGAAGTCGGGCAGTGTCGATGGTGTCGATGACGCGCATAAAATATCTTTATCCGAGAAAGGTGTGTAGACGTGTTCTTCTTTCGCGTGTAATTCGGGTGAACGCGGCGGTGTGCTCGACGGCTCGACGCTTTCTGTGCTATCGTTCAAATCATGAATGGCATTCAGGTCGACGCCTCGCTCAAACGCCGCTTCGAAGTCGCCAGGGGTAAGCGACATTGTCATGGGATTATTCTTGCCGACAATATCGCTCTCCAGCAAATCATCGGATTCCAAGTCATGCGCTTTTGCGTCCCATTGGGCGATATCCGCCGGTTGCCACTGAGTAGTCGACATGATACGCGCAATAGATTCGTCATCAGCTTCGGCCTTGGTTGACGATACCTCAGATTCGTCCAAGCCTATCAGATTATTCTGTTGCGAGTCCGCGTGTTCATCCTTATCGTCTATTTCTCTCGGTCGTCGACACACTTCTTCTTCGAATTCGCTCTCGCTCGGCACAGGAATGTCATCCATCGCCGGCGTCTGTTTGAAAGGAGAGCCGCTGATGGGATAATCCTGCAAGCTCCTGTTGCCCAACAACGGTGGTGACAACGGTACAAACTCAGCTGCCTCCGGATTCAATTGGAAATCCATGTCTTCTTTATTTGCCAGCTCTTGAATCTTCTTCTCTAACTCGTGAGCCTCCACCGATTCGCTCTCTTTCGATTGGTCGCTTATCTAAAAGCACATTTCAACAATTGTTCAATTACGGATTTTCACATTGCAATTGCAAGTTTTCGATTCGAGATGAAAATCACGAGGGTGACAATAATAAAGATACTCACATTAAGATCGACAAGATCAGGTAAGGAGCTACTATCCTCTTCCAATACTTTGCATCTATTATCGATGTCGGGATCTGAATGCTGGACTTCCACGCTAGCTCTCGCAGAATCGGGACTTTCCTCCTGTACACTCGACGATTGAACGTCCTCACGGGATTCTTCTTCCGTCTGTTTCCTAGATTCCTCCTTGTCTGGATCGACACGATAATAATTCCACTCTTCGTCCTCGGAATCCTCGCTATCTGCTACATTCTCCGCTTCAGGTATCAGTGCATGCTGAAGAGGTTCTGGAATAAGCGTGAGAGAAGTTAGGACCGACACTCTGAATGAAACAAATATTACACTACCTCGTCGTCACGTAGTGGTCATATTCTTAAGTAGATACGTATCATATGTTTCTTTTGGGAAAACAAAAATTCACATAAAATAAAGAAAGAAAAACCAGGACAATTTCTTATTGTGACGTTTGTCACATGGCGGAGTAGTTGCGGAGTGTGTGCACGTTTGCAGCAGCAATCGAGTAAAACGTGAGATGTCGAGCGTTTTGTTTTTCTTCAACAATTTATTCATGTATCTCGGATTCTTACAGACTTGCGTTCGGGTAATTACTTTGGGATTAGTTTTTACATGTGTGTCGTGCGCACAGCTTTGCGTTATATCGATGCTTGTCCGTCGGTCTCAACGGATTCACCCGCACAGATAATTCGCAAGTACCTCTCGCACGAACGTGCAGCCGAGAAACAGCTGGGAAACGAGGAGGAGAGTATCGCCACACAGGGAGCAATCGCCCTTTCGGTGACTAAGAGAAACTACGCCCGCCAAGAGATGTATTATCGATCTAGTCCAGAGACCCCGGAGCGCACTCCACACCCTCACTCTCTCTCTCTCTTTCTCTCTCGCGCTGTTTCTACACGCCGCCACCACCCACCTGTGCATCGCATCGCGACGGTTAGAGAAGATTCACCCCGATTGGATGGGACCTCGCGCGGAAATCGTCGAATCAATCGTCGCACTCGATCGCGTCTAATCGGGAAAATGTGATTTACGCGACGAAAATGATTTTCCTTCATTTTCAGTTTTTGCAGAGATCGATCAGCGCGCCAGCATACACTAACATTGTTAATATTTTTATATTGTCAAATCAAAAATCACTTTAGATATTTTTCAAATATACTCGCGCGCAAGAGTTTCCAAGTTTTACAGGAAATTATGAACTTGCTGGCGTGAGTAGCTGAAGAGAAGAAAAAATTGAAAACAAATTCAAAGATGAGTACGTACATTGCGCGCAACTTACGAGAACCTAACGATCGAACACGTTTTCGACACTCACCTGGCCGAAGCCAGGAAAATGCACGAGGAAACTGGTTAAGGGACGGTGAAAAAAAAAAAAAAAAAGAAAAGAAAGACACTGCCTACGCGGATAGCGCACGCTTAACCCGTTCTTAATTTTCTTCACCACCAACGCAAATTCATTCCGACTTGTTCGCTCCCACGCGCTTCATCGTTTCTCGCGCATTTCAGATCTATATGCACACAAGCATACACACACGTCTAAATACAATATGTCCGATTTCGGATAATAATATCTCGGGGCGCGGTGCTTCGCCCATATGTCGAGGGGAACGTTGATCTTGCGCGAAGCGAAAGATTCTCAAAATGTGCAAGCACAAATTATACACACGCACACACACACACACACACACAGACCATAATTGTATGCTTTCTAACCTTCGGTTAGATATCGGTCTGTTTTGTAGAACGGAGATTTAGAGATTGTACGCGTAAGGTTTCAGTCAGCGCTACCTTTTCGCGTCAGTTCTCTTGTAGAAGTTTTTACGAAGATTTTTAAGATATACAGTTTCGAACTACACACAGGCGATATCGCGTGCTTTCTTTTAAATTCAATCGACTCGCGCGTGAAAATCTGACGCGAAGAAAAATTACAAGATCCGAGCTATTCGTTAAATTTTCTACTTTCTAAGATTCTCTCTGTTTTCTTAACGCATTTTTGAGCAAATGTAAAAAAACAAAAAAGAGACGTCGCGACGGACGCCCGGAGGCGCGTCGCGCGCAATTTCAGTTGCTCCGCTGGAGAAGAGAGCACTATGGAATTCTCATGGCATCCACGCCGAGAGAAAGATGAGGGAGGAGGAAGCGCGCAAGTGAAGATCCTCTTCCTCCTCTTTTCTCGGCTTGTGTTTTTTCTTTTCCCCGTTTTTTCTTCACGCCAGGGACACGTCTCTCTCGACGTGTATCGGGTCGCGACAGCCGCGCGAGGGGGAGAGTTAATTTTAAACCATCCTCAGAAGGACCGGAGAGAGAGTACATTCATATATGAGAGAGAGCTGAGAGGAGAGAGGACTCTCGGTTTCGCAGTGATAATATCCAGAGATGCGAAAGAGATTCGCAGCATTGTTGCGGCAAGCGTACGTCTCCCTCTTCAAAAAAGAAAAAACCAATTCATACATTCTGCAAAAAAACAAACAAATATTTGTATCATAAACGGAGAAGTTGAACGAAAACATCACAACGAGACGTGAAACATTACAGTGAAAATTTAAATAAAAAAACAACCCCGCAGTGCGTCGTTGCGACGTAAACGTTCGGGACAAATGCCCGTAATTGTCGACGTCTTATTAACGCAGACGGACGATCGAACGAACGATCGCTCGCAATTGACTTGCCAATTTACATGCGAAAACGCCGACGGGGGCCGCTGAGCGGCCCCGGCGCATGCACACACTCGATTTCACGCCCGAGAACCGGACAGAGCCTAAAAAGGAATTGCTCGGGTCGCGAGTGGATAAATGAAATCGATTGCAAAGAGCAAACGGCAGTGTAACTGGGCGTTTGATCGACCGTTAACGCACGTGTGTATACAAATTGCGTTTGTTTTAACGAACTTCTGTACACGCAGCAGGTTTTTTCGAGTTTCTCGCGCTCGGCAAGACAATCTGCTTCTTTTATCTCTAAAAACAAAAAAAAAACAAATAAATTCTTGTAGAAAAATTACGTCGCATTTTATAAGGAAGGTTCTTAAGAGAACCTTGCGATATACAGTTTCATTCACAAATCCACCGGTCTCATAAATTATCTCTCGGCTCTTCGCTTCGAAGTGGAGTCGCGGCCGAAGAGACTTTAGTCTTGAGAGATCCGTACACAGATAAGAGAGAGAGAGGTAGACGCGGCGAGAAATTGCTTATTTTAAGCTGCAGAACTTGATATCCACCAAAGATCACAGCGACTGAATGAGACTTAAAAAAAAAAAAAAAAACTGCAACAGGTAAAAAAACCTTGTAATTATTCGAGAGATAATGACTGAGGTGATCTTTAAACCAACACGGAGGGTACGTCATACCGTCATATATTTCGTTCGTTCGCCTCAACAGAAAACCTCGCCTCGCTCGTTGCGTAAATAGTTATCTAAGTAATGACGGAGCGTTTATTTAAGAATAAACGC
Organism: Pseudomyrmex pallidus; assembly: GCA_014825455.1. NCBI lineage: Eukaryota > Metazoa > Arthropoda > Insecta > Hymenoptera > Formicidae > Pseudomyrmex > Pseudomyrmex pallidus. Next base: position 78,240 of record QVNV01019084.1, read on the forward strand.
GATGCACATACGGGTCGTGTGTGTGTGTGTATGTGTGCAACCCGCGCGAATTCATCAGACCGGTCATCCCGCTCGTTTCCTTTTAGGCCGTCGAAAGACGCGAACGTTCTCGCGCGCGCGTCGCACGCCTGAGAAGTTCACGCGACTTCATTAACGGTCCCCGCCCTTCTCCTAACGCGCTACTTCATTATATACCCGAGAAGCGCGAGATAATTCTCGCGAAAAATTTGTCTCGCTCGAGAATCAACCCTCGCAACGCAAATGTTCAACGACGCTTTGGACAGCTGTTGTCAAAGGCGAATGTTTCAACGACCAGACAATCGCCTGACATTTGTTAAAGACATAATTAAAACAAGGTATTTACACACAAGGTGTCCGGTAACAATCGCATCACCTTTAACAGACAGCGGATTGTATTGTGAATTGGCAAAAGATCTTTTTGCCACTTTGCGAGTTTCGCGAAAGTTAGAAATAATTTACATCTTAAAAAATATTTAAAAAACATTGACAATTGTGTTACACGATTAACATTCACTCGTCTATGATAATTACGTCTTTGACAAATGCCCGGTTGTTGGCACATGTCCGATCAGTTTTACCTTGCACTTACTTTTCTAATAACTTGTCACGCACACGGCTATCTGAAAATTATCGCATCTCCCAAGATGACGCTCTCTCGGGCGCGCGTCTCTCGACGTCTGAATGAAGAGAATTTAAACAAGCGCGGCTAAAATTGGCTCCAGTGTGACAGAACTTGAGCAAATATACTGGCGAGGTACATCGTGTTCTTGGCGTCACGGTAATTCGCTGAAATTCAGCGTAAGACGAGACCGGCGATAGATCCAATTACTTGGCGGGACAAAACTTGAACGTTGTTGGAAAGACGACGGAGAGATAAAAACGCGATTTTATACACGTTAATAAATATGTTACACGCGACGCGCAAGGACGCGCGATCGGCAAAATATTACAATCGCATCTGACAAGAGTGAGAAAAACAGTTTTTATCGAAGAGTCATCGAGAGAGAGCTTCAAGTATTTTAATCGCAGTTATCTCACATTTCCAACTGTCGTGCGTTGCTCACGGAGAATTCTTGTCGTTCACTTTCCTGTGTCAGAAAGCGATAAGCTTCGCATTTTCTTGATGCTCGTTAGCATCGGAGCGTTCGTTGTAATATCATTACAGCGTTTTAAACGGTCTTTGAAAAAAACAAAAAAACTATAAGAATTACAGACGTTAGAACTGCTTCAAATTTCAATAACGAGTCGCGTTTGCTGATCTCTCGTTCAATTTTTCGCACTAGAACGCTAGTTTGAAAGCGCTTTCTTTTTACAAACAAAACAATACAGTTGAGAGATTTAAGATCAGCGAGTGTCTCTGAGACGGTCGCTCGTTAAACTATCGGAAATCGAAATAATCTAGTTTTGCGCACTTGTGCGCGCTGAACATTGAACTTGTCGGAATAAATCTTCCACGCGATAATAGGAGGGCCTCGCCGAACGCGCGTTTGACAAACAGAATCGCGACAACACGACGATTTCGCAACACGATATTATTTTCGTACACTTGCGGCCACTGTCGATTTTCCTCTCCGGGCCTTCCGCGCTTTCTCGTCGTCTCGCGCGAAAACAGACCGGTAAAAGTTGGAAGAACGCGGGGGTGTGTGTCTGGAGACAGGTGTGTTTTTCCAAACGACAGATGCGGAGATCATGATTGTTCGACAAAGACTGTGACAAAGCGAGCGACGACTCGGCTTAATCCTCGTCGATACGATGGGATAGCGAAAGAAAAACAATCATTCACTCGAAAACAGCAAAGAAAGAAAAACAACATCGTGTTATCTTGAAACGTCACACATTTCGTCGTGAAGGCCCGAGAGAAGACGAGACGCACAAAAACCGGTATTATAACGTCGCAAGTTTCGGACGTCTCTCCCCCACCTTCGCGCCGTTCAGCTGCCCGAAAACGATCAACTACGTCTATCCTAGAATCATGACAATGAAAACGAGAAAATCGACGCGTCTGTCGTGATGTGAGCTGCGCGTCGTTTGACACGTCAGACGGTCGAACTGCGTCGAAAATTTCTTTGGATCGCGCCGGCCGGTGTGCGGTCTACGTGGCCGGGTGGTGTCACCGCCGATGCTCCAGAATCGTCGCGCGTCAGTTCCAAATTTAAATGCGCGATTCAGGCTGACGGAGAGAGAAAGAGTATCTCCGACGTACCTCGACGAGAGAACGTTCCTCTTCCGTGCGTGCGTGCGTGCGTCGCCTGTCCTGTCCGCGAGGAAGAGATGTAACGGTTGCGCGCTCGCTCGACGACGGTGCGTGTTCCCGATGAAAAAGCCGGGTGTAAGCGCACCGAGAAGAATATTATCGCGGAAGCGGACTCACCAAGACGCACAATCACAACCGTACGAGGCACGAAGGAAACTGTCGGAAGATTCCCCTTCCATCGGGGGCGACAATTGGCGGCACAATGCGCGATTGGCCGCTCAACCGCGAATCAGCAACGCGAACGCGAACGCGCCGAACCAATAGGAACGCGACGACACGAGCTCCACGCCGGCGAGGCGCCCGATTCGAACGCACCCGCGTAACGGTACTCGCGACACGCGACACACACCGGTGTAATCATTCGAGAAACCGCGAGATAACGATAAAAACGGCGGCAATGTAGTAATAATCGCGCTCGTTTAACATGCTGTACTCTCTCGCAATGAGCTTTCAAAAATTGTTGCATATCTAACTACGCAAAAGATTATTCCGTTCGCGACGATTTGACTCGCGGCCCCTCAGAAAAGTGCAAGCAATCTCCTACACCCAATATTTCTCCGAGCTTATCGAGCGTGCGGCAAATTGAACAAACGCCCCGCTTGTTATTACATTTCCGCGATACCGCACCCGCGATGCGGGTCAAATCTAATTTCTAAGTTAATTAGAAAAAAGGAGGTAAAGTACAATTTCGTTGGCATATCGCGCCGTTACTGTCGCAACTGCGCGATTTTTTTTTTTTTTTAACTTCGTTAGTAACAGGCGACGTGTCTCGATAATCAAGCAATTTTTTTTCCCTTCTCGTTTCTGGCAGTCACACCGCGTCGAGAAGTTTTAACGTAGGATTATTCGTGAGATGACGTACAACCGACCGTTGAAACCTTAACACTTCAAAAGTGAAATTAATGTTGCATGACAAAAACATTTATATGCGGTGTGTCGCAGTGTCATACGCAACAGTCGATGGCGTGCATGTGTAGAGGCGAACGCGATAAACACACGCACACGCATTAACATTCTTCTGAGATATAACAATTTTTTATTAATCCCAGAATATCTCTCCATGCAGATAAGATCGCGAATGTGACAACGAGCTAAATCGATAAAAATTTATCAAGTTATTTTGTCAAGCAAAAACAATTGTAGAATGAGGAAATGTGAGCTTTGTGTCCAAGTCGAGAGTACGAAAAAACAAAAAAAAAAAAAAACAAGTTATTGCATTGTATCCTTGAGAACCGCGAATGTGTACATTTCAAATTTACAGCATGTGATACACAGAGAGATTCGACGCAAAAGATTATAATGTATCGCATTAATCGCTAAATCAGCTTACAATGGACTTTTTTTTTTCGTATTCTCGAACTAAGCAATATAAAGCATTTGTTCTTGCTCTATCCCTCGCCAGCGGGAGTTTCTAATTCGATACTCAGAGAGATAATATAAAACACTTCTTACATCAATGACTAGCGTGTAATTCTTGTCGCAGACACTAGAGAGACGAGGGTTTTTCTCAAAATCTTAATAACAAATCTTATATATATATATATAAATAATATACACCGTTCGCCGCAGGCAGATTAATCCGCTCGTCGCTGACATAAACATTTCTCGACTTCGCACGCGCTTCGGTCCTTCATACAAATTCATTCGGCATTCAAGCGATATATATATATATAACGACGTATCTCTCCTCCTCTCTGCGAGTCGGAAACAACAAACGCGAGGACGGCAGAGATTTCACTTTTTGCGTAGACCAGAAACATGAGCGCCGAGAGAGTTCGAGATGTAAGTCGCCAGCGACACGAACAGATTGCTCACCGCGTGACAAGCGTACTCGTACACGAGCGCGGCGCACAGGTGGGTCCTTACAACGGACAGGTTGCACTTACTAGCAGCTTGCAGAGAACTAGCAGCACGTGGCGACTCGTCGTCACCTGAGTTGTTCGCGTCAGAGGATTGGACGAGCGGTTTGTCATCGTGGTGAACCATAGGCGCACGATTGTCTATCGGGTCCGCTGGATAGACATTCGCGTTATCGTGATTAGAAGATTCCTCGGTTACTACTCCGGTGTTGTCATTGCTGTCGAGAAGGTATTTTTCCGATGTAACGATCTCCACCGGCGACTTCACAGCAATGTCTGTCATGGCAGACACGAGAACGTCGCGGGTTGGTTGCACGACCTCGCCAGCATCAACATCGGTTTCCGGACCCATTTCCTCGCAGAAATCGTAATCGTTATCGCTGTCTCTGCGCTTCCCGTTGCTGGCAGCGATATTCTCGTCGTAGGACACGCGATCGACGCCGATGTCGAAATCCGTCTGTTGATTCAGACCGGCGTTGATCAGCTGCTGCGACCTGAAGAAGGGCTTATCGAACTCGCTCGACGGATTGTTCGGATCCATGTTGTTCAATAGACCATTCGGTGGTAAACACGTGATATGTCGCGAGGCGATCTCGATCGGCGGTGTCAGAAACACCACGATCACGGTGATGTTGTCCTGGGAACCCGCTCGTTTCGCACTCTGCAGTAGAGCCTGGTGCACGTACTTGAGATCGTCTGCAAAGATAAAAACAAATAACAATCGTTAACGTTGCCGCTTGATCATTGTGCACATCGTCGGCTGTAGATTGCTTTTTTTTTTTTTTTCATTACTGTGATGTAACTGATTGCTTTGTAAATTCGCGAGGATACGGAAAATGCGCGGAAGTGTTCTATCGCAGATGCGTGTAAGATAAAAATGTCACAATGACCGGACAGATGACTGGATATTTTATTGGAAAAACAATTTTATTAGATGCGTAAATATTGAACACAACAATTGTCGACATTTCAAATGTTTTTTTTAAGATACGTTTTCACAACTATCAGTCCCTAACTTTTTATAAATACTTCATATTTGTTGTTATTTCTCATGTCCGACAGCCCAGTGGTACTTGTCCAATTACCGAGATCTCGTAAGAACGACTGTAAATCTCCTCTTCTTCGAAGGACGACTCGGTCGCGAAGAGGATCTAACGGGGAAGAGCGAAAGAAACGCATAACAGAAACAATTTTTCAATGGATGCGCCTGTGTTCCGTAGTCAATTAGCTTATCGGCGTGAGTCATCTTAATAAAAGTGCGGCCACGGTTTATAGTCGGCCTGTGGAGTCAATGGCTCGTGAATCAAGCACGCTCCAAGAGATCATCACGCGATCGCGCTCCTCGTATAGTTCCTTGGAAGTGGCAAATGTGTATGAAAAAAAAAAAAAAAAGTGATCGTACACGATCGGCGCCGTGTCGAAGCGACTTCCGTGGCGATGACCCTCGCGAGGAGGTATCCGCGTTCTCCGAACGGGCGTCAAAGAGGGAAAGATCTCGCGACATCGCGTGCCGTCGAAAATTTCACCCTCGAACGAAAGGTGGAATCGAAAGGGGTACCAATGCACGAATATCGTGCGGCCCTGGCAGAAGGGTACATTGACCTACGCGTTACACGCCGCCTATCGACGCCCGAGTCCTCCTCTCTCTTTCTCTTTCACTCATCATCCCTCACTCCTTCGTCCTGCGCCTCTCTCTTTCCTCTCTGTCTCTCGTTTCGTTTCTTCCCTTGCCTGGTTGCGCGCTCACCTCTCCCGTCGTCTTCTCTTTCATTCTCTTGCATTCGCGCTCTAGTGACTTTATTACGCCGCAAAAGCGTTCCCGCTCGCCATCTGGAGCGGGAGAAGAAGTAGAAGAGAGAAGTAGAATGTGAAGAGGGATATTAATTTTCCAACGGTCTCTCCCTTTTCCACGTTTTCCTACGTCGAGACAGGCGGCTCTTCCCTTCATCAGCAATATTCGGATTTTTCTCTCTTTCGTGATTGCAGAGGGAGAGAGAAAAATCCCGCTTGTTAAAACAACACGGCGGTGACAAAAAGAAACCGACACTGATTCGCCGCTTTAAATCGTGCGCCGGATCGAGAAAAATTCGCAATATTTTTCTTCGCGAACAAGAGACGATCCAATTGAGAGTGTGTTTTCGCCTCTTTTGAAATTTACGGACCAGTGAAATGATTCAGCTCGACACGATCGGCCTTATTTGTTCGATTAAGGAAGCTTTTTATTTTTTACGCGCTATTGTTGTTGAAATTCGCGGAAAGTTATTTGCATCGAGCGAAACACCAAACGATATACATTATATATATATATATATATATATATACACACACGAACAGTCATTGCCGGATATCCGTGCTCGCTGGTGACGCATTAAGCGACCGTATGTGGGGAATGTCACAACCGTCGATCGATAAACCGGGTGTATTCATACAATGAATATGTAAACCGATAATAGTAGGCGCGAGATAATTGGCGGATATCTCGTTCGCGACTATCTCGTTCGATCGATGTGCGCGGAGAGAAAATTTTTTTTGCGGAGAAATCGTACAAACTCTCTCGGTCCATCTCCTCCCCTTTCTGCGCGCAAATAGGCAAGTCGGGGAAGAAAAAAAAAAGAGCGAGAAGAAAATTCACCGACTGTGAGTGCGCGGTGCCGATTGTTCGAGAGGATTTAGCGGAGCGCGTGTCGTCGCTTTTGTTAGAGTGGCACAAAAAAAAACAAGGGAGGGTTTGCGAGAAAACGAACGTACAGAGAGAAAAAAAACCGCGTGCAAATTGCGTCATCACCGCGGGGCAGCCCTCCGGTTCAACCCTCGCACGAAAAAAACAACGAGATGCGATTTCGTCGCGCGTTTCAAGAATTTACAGGATTTATTTTTCGCGTTCAAACCGCGAAATACATTCGACGAATGTGTGTTGACTGAAAAATGCGTCCCAACAAGCACCACCGGCCAAGCTTATCAAAAAAAAAGAATTCTAATAAAATTTATTTACGTAAAGTTAGAAACTAATATTCAAAAAACCATCTTGAAACTTTGACAATTGCTGTCTAATATTTACGTATCTGACAATTATTTCTCTTTAATCAATGCCCGACCATTGGGACATTTATTTCGTTTGATTTTTCAAGTTTGATCGCGTGGGAACTCGGGGAAGAACAAATGCTCGCAAAAAATTGTAGAAGACATTTTAAACGATTTCCTTCTTCTAAAACTTTGTGAAGTCACAAAGCTGCGATTTGCCGTGGATACTCTTTGTCACATCTATTGAATGTGAGAACACGTGATGTGAGAGACGTGTTCCCGGTTCAAGGCTAGTTACAGAGACCCCGGGGCTGCATGCATTTGATAGTAAAACCACGATAAGACCATGAATGAAAGCCTCGTGTCGACACTGAGCGCGCGAAGCACGTCACTTCGCGGGCCCTACAATGTGAGCTCGTATAACAGATTACAGGGATCACGTGGAAGGGTGACTTATAGCCCTAAGGCGGATACGTCCGCATCGGAATATAATAGCGTGAAATAACGATAAAATATTATCAGACATAACAATAATAATAACAGACGTTTTTCCTTCTTCGAGCGATAATTGTTTAACAAACAAGAGATATTTATTCTTGCAAATATCAGAGATAATAAATATATATTCGTTGTTTTCTCTTTCTTCGCGAACCGAATCGCTTCGAACAAACTACGGATTTCCTGTCGCTTGTTAGATTTGAGGAGTAAAAATAGACAACAAGATAAAAATAGTCAGAGAAATTACGTTTGTGCGGAGAACTGTAATTCGGATATAAATAACGAGAACGCGCGAGAGGAGCGAAGTACAGTGCGGTTTCGAAGACGCAGATAATTTCCGTGCGACGTCGTTGAAGCAAAAACGAATCGTTCGATTGTGCCGCGATGAGTCTACCCGACCTAACGACAACAGTCAAGGCCGAAAAGTCTATTGACGCCAGTAATGAATATCGAGTAAACACGCGCTCGCACATAGTCCGAAATCTTTCCGCGCAATTACGATTCAGTTGAGCGAAGAAGACGTCGACAAAAAAAAAAGAGCCGCGTGAAACAAATGCGCTATTATCTCATTACCGACGTCAATCTCTGTGACAATCGTGTGCGACCACTTTTAAACATCCGTCGCACGTAGTTCGAATTTCAATCGTCTTTCCGAAACGGTTGCAGAGCAGCTTTGTTGTTACGCGCGTGCTTCTTTTCCCCTCCGAAAGATTACGTAACTTCAACTACACTGAAGAAAAGTTCAATCGTTTCTCGAAAAGTTTATCGAGATCACGTTTATGGTCGCACCACGCGTTTTTATCGGGTAACGCGTTCCACGTTTCGAAACTGCACGCAGAGTATCTCTGAAGATACTTGTTGTGTACGCGTACAAAGTACAGGAGTAGTTTTGCACGCTTGATTTTTTTTTTTTTTTTTTATATCGTACACTTCGTCTTTGTCATGTACCTGTTGGGCACATGTCACGCCTACCGACATCTTCAATAGTTTCTACGTGACAACAAAGCTTTATCGTATTCCAGCGTCTTTGTTTTTGCTTCTGATTATTATTTGTTTTAATTGAGGAGGATTGAACCGAGAGCGTTTCACGATTCAGAATGTAATACAAAACAATTTTTTACGTACGCATCAGTAGCTGCGGTGGCTGGTGCCAATATAAATTTGTTAATTTAACACACGTGTGCGTTGCGAGTGTGTGTTCGAGCTCGCCCGCAAGTATCGAAAAGAAAGCAGCTTTTACATCACACGTCTGCGTCGCGCGGACGTGTTGCACGTCATGTCGCGCGACTTCGCGCTGATATAAATTACACGGAAATATTGGATTACACGTGTCTGCCGTGCGACAGCGGCGGCTGCACCGACAGATGAAAGAAAAAAAAAAAAAAACTCGCATCTCGGGCGGCCTCCTCCTCCTCTCGATCGGAAACTTACACGTTCCCGATCGTGTCTCGAATACTTCGCGGAGAGAACATCCGTCCGGTCAAGTTTCTTTTTTCCCGTCTCCTCCCCCTCATCAAAACGGTTGCTTTTATGCCGATATGAATTATGTAGGTTGGCATACGCGCGCGAGTATCCCCAGGTTCTCGCTCGCGGAACGATCGTTGAACCAATGCTCATCGGAGCCGACTGCCTGTGTGTTCACCTGAGGTTCTCCCTTGCGCCTCGGAGTAAATCAACGTTTTGCCGCGTAATCACGTATCTCTCTTTCATCGTGGATAATATCACGATGAGACGATACACCGGGAAGAGCAGCTCCGCCGATTTCTGTGACGACAGTGTTGCGACGCGACTTGCGTTGATGATTTGTTGCATCGACGTTTCAATAAATTGATTCTATTTTACGTTCCGATTCCGGTGTACGTCTCGCTCAACCCTGACAAATAAAAGTAAAGATCATGAAAAGTTAATTTTTAAAATAAATTATGACGCGGTTTTTTTCCTACACTTCTCTCTTCGGTCATAAAAATGTCACGCGTTGCTCGAACATGATCAAGATTAAAAAATAACACGCATATCCTAGAAACTACAGATTTAAAGTCAAGATTTAAAAAAAAAAAAAAAAATGCAGAGCCAGAGTATTTCTTTCCAACACGTATACAAACGCCTTGGAAATTGGAAAAACAGTTTTTATACCGAGATCTCATAAAATAAATAAATTGCCTAATAAAACTTGAGCGTATTTTTCTAAGTTTACGCAACACAAATTTCCGAAGCATTACGTTAAACTCTAAAAATAAAGAGTATTATTTTTTTGACAAAAATTTGAATACGTATTGTGTTGACGGTGTCAATACGCAGTGTTTCTTCTTGTGTGTTTTGTGCGCACAAAAATCAATCGCGAGAACAGAAGGTTTTGGTTTCGTCTTGCGCTGTTACCAAGGAGAAAAATCGTCAGTTGTTACACGCGCCGCGTTCAAAAGATATTCTTATACCACTTATCGTCGAGCTAGAGGTTGTCGTAATCGTCCGGTAAAAATACAGTTCTGATTATATCTAATTGTCGGCCGAAGGAGCACAAGTTGGTGCGAAAACGCGTTCCCGCGTGATCTTTAAAATAATTAACGTATAATTTTGTTCATTGTTTTTAATTTTTTTTTTTAACAAGCTATTTTCTATCTGATTTGTTCCATCAGGTTTTTGGCAAATAGCGATGTTGCGTGAACACACACACACACACACGAGAGTAAAAAGCATGAAAATTCTAACGCAAGCCTGTTCAGAATGTTTTACATTTTTGGCTCTGTGGCGTCCATTGCTACCTTCGCTTCTCTCGTAGCTTCTCTTGGGCTTCCCGCGTAGACGTGTGGAGCAAAGGCATTAGAAAAACTACCTGAACACAGCATCTAGAGCCTAAAAGCTAAGAGAAGAGTGGGGAAACGACAATATAGATACAAAACCGGACACAGTCTCGTGTCCAAAAATGCGAACTCCCTTTGTTCTGGCATGCTTCAAAGCTTGAGAAATATCTTGAAACGCGTGTCTGGCCACATGTTCTTTTCGACAATGCGAAAAAGTCGAAGATCGACACGTTCGAAACGCATGCTCGTGACGAAAGATTTCAAAAATGTTTCAAACGGCAGATCGTCAGTTACTGTTTTACAGCCATTATTATGTTTACTAGGCCCGAAGGACGTCGGTTTTCTCGCAGAAGAGACCAAATAACAAATATCTACAACAAATTTCAGATGAATTTTTATTTATCGCGCGCGCGCAGTTGCAAAAATCCCCCGTACGTTCGATCGCTTGCCGATACCGAGTATCAGCAGCTCCGATCGCGTTCACAAAACGAGAGAAGACGGTTACGGCGGGTAGCAATTCGAAACTTTCGAATCCGCCGCTGCCGCCGAAGCGACAAAGCGCGAGAGAGACAAAAGAAAGTTACAACAACAAATGTGTGACAAAAACTTACTTTGCCAGAAGATAAACGACTCTCTCCGGTTGATTCGGGGGTTGCGGAGAATCCCACAAATCCGCGGTGAGCACTCGAATCAATCGGAAACGATCGCGAGCGCACTTGCTTAGGCTCTCGGAGAATTTCTTTCTTTTTTTTTAACCGGCGCGCGATGGCGACTCGAGCCGGCTTCTTCTCTCTTCTCCTACTTGTTCTATTCGCGAAACGATCGTTCGCGCGTGCACAACGCTCGCAAACACCCTTCGACGAGCGGGACGAACGCCCGCGCGTGTCCTATTGCCTTCTTCTCCTTTTACTTTTATTTATTTTTTTACGCAAAATTTCGTACTTATCGCGCAACAACAGGTTTTCACAGAGAACGGACGAACTACCGAATCCCACTTCCGTTCACGAATCCTCGCCGGGCGTGGCGTCACACGACTGATTCCCGTCGGTCCACATATTCCCCACTTCGTGTCCGCCCCACCAGGATGCGCGGCGGTTCGGCTTTCAGACCGAGAAAGAAGCCGGCGCGCAGCCAAGCGCGAGTGGTGGGAAACACGAGAGCGGCGGGGAGTAAAGGAAATACCGGTCTTGCCGACACTGGTCCACCGGCGGCGCTACGTACACGCCGGATGCCACCACCGCGCTGTATGACTCATATCACCCTCGTGCGCACCAGCCGGCTCTACCTGAGTTTCCTTCCACCGGTGCGATTACACAAGATATGCGTGAACGAGGGTATAAACATGAAATGTTGATTATCAGAGTAATAAGATTAGAGGTATAGAGCCAAGCGTTGGGTGTACGCGTGGAATATTTTAGTCTAAATTACAATTCAAGTTCGCAACTCGAAGATCCACGCTCGCTTCATACGTAGAAACAATCCTTTTACCGCCTTGTTTTAATTAACACCTTGGCCAGGAAAAAATGAAGCTGATGGAAAAAATTAAAATACATTTTGATAAAATGTTACATCCCCGGGGAAGAGATAAAACAACCCGCTTCCGAGAAAACAATTACTTAATTTGCATAAACACACTCTCGGAGATCTCTCTCTCTTTGTCATCGGGTATTCCGGGACACGTGTGATTCACGCCACCCTCCGTCACGCCGGGAAAAATTAAATGGCTATGTCAATTTCTCATTTAGACGTCAATCAACGCGCATTTTTCGCGCGAAGATACGCGTTACGATCATCAAAAATTACACACGACGCAGTGCTTTCAATTGTTGCTTTCACCGGCGTAGAAAGTTTTCCTGTTGTTTACGCGATCGATGCGCTCGCGATTCGATACGTATCGGGAGAACGCGTTGTCTCGCGGCACAAGAACCTAGAGAAAAGATGCAAAATATTCAAATGTGAAATCCAATTCATGCGTGAAAACACGCGAGCTTCGAGCGAACGTGGTGGTTGTCTTTGTTTATATTTACATATAGAAAACACTCGAACCTTCTATCTCGCTATAGATGTTTACAAAACAAGACCGAAGGTTATCGAAACGTTCGTACTTACGAGAAATTCCTTGGAAAAATGAACGCGGAAGATAAATGCGCGTAATACACAATTGTGTTCTAATAATGATAAATTGGTACAGTAAAATCTGGTTTCAACACGGGTCCTTTATCAGATGGAAATGCTCGTCTCCTACGGAAATGTTTTCAAGCTCTGTGATTTTAGTGAATAAACAAAGAAGGAACAATATTTTACATAACAATGGAGTTTACAATAATTAAATAATGCAATTAAACCTCGCAATTTGTTACGTACACGTTTCTGGCTTTTTATAGCGACTTCGCCTTCGTTAAGCGGAACCCGGTTCTAACGGAAAATCTTCCCGGTCCCTTTCCCGATTCCCCGTTGATGACAGGTTTTGCCGTATAATTATACCTCGTCGTGTGTAAAAAGTACACGCGTTCGGATGTTCCGCGAATATATAATTCATCGCACGTTCGTTCCGCGTATACAAAAACAGGAAGTACGTATATTCGCCCCGTCGATCTTGTTGCCCCACAAAGGATTCCTGTCTCTCCGAATGGTCTCTCCTGCTTTCCTTCTGGGTTGGGCGCTCGGCGAACGTCGCGCCCAAGAGTAACGACACCGTTAATTAGCGTAATAAAACGCGATACGTGCTATTTTTGCGAATTAACCGCGCGCGCGATAGGGGAAGGAAAGCCGAACGGGGTCGTTCGAGTCTAATGGACAAGAGGATCACGGACCGTCTCGGCGGACAGACGGGATCAAGGACGGGAACGTTTACGTAGATCTCAATATTTTCGCAGCAATCCGATGATGAATCATAGTCGCGACGTTTCTCCTCCGGCTCGCGAGCTCGCTGAAATCACATTCTTCAATTGCGTAATTCGTCGCAACGATGACAGCGCAGAGAAAGAGAGAGACGACTCTGAAAGAGAGAGAACTCTTTAACAAGCAAACTAAAAACCTACTAGGAAGTTGCGACGCAATTTATATGCGAAAAAATATTGTTATAGATGTTTAAGAAAATTCTAAAGGACAAGGTCTGTCATCGCCTGAAGAAGACGTACTTCATTCTCTCGGGTGCGAATCGCATCGGGTCGTACGTGACGCAACCGCGGCACGCATCCGGGCGACTTCCGAGGAGGTGGAAACGACTGGCGGATGAAGGAAGGAGAGAAAGAACCCGACGAAGCGTGGTGGTGCGGACGTGCGTCCCTCCGCGCGCACCACCACCATCGCCACCCGTCTCTCTTGCCTTCGCCTTTTACCGATCCGAAGCACGGAGAGGAGAAGCAATAGCGTAAAGCCGTACCAAGCGTTGCCACATCGCATTCCCGCCGGTATGATTCACTAAGTACCTAACGTGGTCCGTACATGAAAATGCGCGATAGACGGCCCCGCGTACGGTACACGTTGCCACGCGACGATAACCGGCCGATTGCCGTCGTCGCCGGCGGCGGGGCAATATCGCGATATTACGGTAAAATAAAACGACGCGTTCCGAACGCTGTAATTCACGTTCAAGTCCAGTCTAACGGACTGTTCGATCGTTCATCGCTTAACGATAGCAAGAGAATCACTCTTTGATGATAAATTATGGTACAGTGTTTGTATAATAAATAAGTATATACGCGAATTTTTGTAGATTAAAGATAACACGTTAGAAACTCCAGTCGAGGAGTCGACAAGTTACGTGACGTTTGTTAGAAAAATAAATTCAGAAGCGCCAGTTCCTTAGATGTCCAATCAATAAAATCATATGAAAGCCACACAGATGGATGTTGATACGTTAAATAATATTATAATAAGTGAAATATAATTAACGTTTCTTATTAATTTAATAACACTGAGATAATTATTAATTAACTGTGAACTAATTAGCTTTGATGATTTCGTTGTAATTGTGGATTGATTTTATTCTAATTACTATATTGCATGTTGAAAAGGACCAAGAAACGTATCAATAAACGTGTTAATTACATTTTGATACTATAGTATTATACGCGTAAAGCGCCAACATCCGCGTGTGTGGTTTCACATGACCACCTTTTTAGCTCTTGTTATTTATTAAAAATATTATTCGGATACACGCACTTTGAACGAAGCAATCGATCGGCACGAATGACTCATATACTGTCGGGCAAATTGGTCAATACCGACCACCTCTTGCAGCCGTGCAGCTGCAAAAGTTTCGCGCTGGCGTGTCGGTTTTGCCGCACTTTTCGCTCGCAGAAATTACTTGGTCGTTTACTCGGGACACACGAAACTAAAGTTCGCTAACGCGACGAGTCGAATCGGAATACGAATTAGGCGGCAAATTGGAAAACGCGAATTGGAGAACCCCCGCCGGAATCGAAGCGTGGGATTCGTAAATTTCACGCGACCCGACCAGGAGGCTGCTGCAATTGACTGCGCCCGTTTGAACGGGAAACCGTTTAATTTCGCGACTCGCGGGCAAGTCCGCGATTACCTATCGCCTCGATTTGGCTTTTCTGAATGCGCTTTGGTAGTCAAATTGATTTCGACGGCTAAGTAATTTGCCGATTTATTGCTTAAGAATGCAATGCAAGTGCAGAGCTTGAAAAGAAAAGAAACCTGACGAGAGTCTAAGCGCCATGCTTCAAATGATCTCAGAACCCAACCGTAAAACTTAGACAATTTTAAATCTCTCTCTCATTTTCTTCTAATTTAACAGATAAATTAAATAAATCTGTGCGAGCTAAAACATGAAAACAATTTCGGAAAGTGAGAGAAATATACAGTGGAAAAGTAAAAGTACAATAAAGTCGTCGGCCGAAGATTTGACCAAGAGCTACTAAAGCGCAATTCGCGGCTCCATGCCGATTAAAAAGTCCATAAAATTCTTTCTCTCTTTCTTTCTTTCTCTCTCTCTCTCTCTGGCTCTAGTTTATTTTCTTTTTTTTTAACCATTAGCAAGGAATTCGAGAACACCGCGCATTCATGGCCGAGTGAATAAGCTCGAGTTTACCCGCCTTTCTCCCGTGACCGCTCGTTTGTGTTTCGATACGCCCAACTTTTTCCAAATATACAACCAACGTAAAGTTTAACAGCGAACGTTAAAGATTCGGGAACGAATTGAAACGACGTGTCCTTAGCGATCAATAACGTCACGTTCCAAGAGCGTATTACATGTCCGCGTGCGACACGACTTCTCTACGTTATTTTTTTTTTTTTTTTTTTATTCTCGCGTCCACGGAGAAGTCATATGACCGTTTCACGGAAGATTGATTTTTCAAGGAACTTCGTGCTCGTAGCGTGTCTTTGACAGACTTGTGCGTAGTTCGTCCGATCTCCGGTGTAAAGCCAATTGGAAGACGATGTCGCGCGTCGTGTAATCTGTCGGGGGGAAAACGCATTTGGAAAATTACAAACAATTCTAAACAAAATATATCTGAAAGCGACACAGTTTGGTTTTAAAAAATTATAACAAAAAATTGTGATTAATTAAAACACTGCGAACTTTCGCGAGGGAATTCCTCGGGGGGGAGAAAAAAAAACGGAGAAATTCCGGAGAGCTTAATCTGAACACGTGCTCCGAACACGCCCATATGTTATTTCTCTCCGATAAAGAAAACGGTTCGCGATGAATATGGATCAGTTTTGCTCGATCTTCGCGCAGCGTGGAAATGGATCTCGAACATAACGCTCGTATCAAGCGTGACGCTTCGCGAATCTCCGACTTTGAGTGACTTTCACGACGATAATAATCCACCGTTTAATTATTAGCTTCGTCGTGTTTGAAATTGCTCCTCAACTTTTAGTTACGAGTGGCCGTACACCGTCTTTTTTCTTTTCTTTTCTTTTTTTTACATCGATTTTATCAAACCGCACAAACACACAATACATCATTCGGGCAGGCGTAACTAGCTCGCGCATTTATGTACTTGGAAAGCGTTTTTCGTAGCGAGAAACTGGAAACTCGCTTTAATTCGCCAATTTATGACTTTCTCCATTTATAATGCGACGACCCGGCGATATTTTTTCTCTGAACGCGACTTCCAACTGTACGCGAAATAAAAAAATTATCTCTGAGCGAATAAAAAAGCTGTTTCATGTTAATCGATAATAATTGTCTTATCGATCATCTTTCCTTGATTTGTTGTCAATTCAAACAATATGTAACATATTGGCAAATAAAAATCACTCGTAGCAAATGTCAAAGATCACACATTGCTAAGAGGAACAACGCAATTGTGCGATGACGTAATATAATTTATTACAAAGTGCAACCTAATATGCCCCTCCTCCCGCTCGAGGGAGGACGTCGCGATGCAACGATATATCTCGCGAGAGAGAAAGCGGCGAAATAGATAGAACATCTTAATTAACTACAATGGAAAAAAGTCATGAATAAAATATCTAATTAAAACTCGAGTGTACAGAATGAAAACTGACCTGAGACAATTCACAATTTGAAAACAAACACAGAGCGCGACTGACCCACTGCTCTCCCCCCGTCTCGTACTTTTTTTTCTTTTCGATAATTAAAGAAAAACCTTCGCGAGGTCTCCTAAAACCCGGCTAATTATTTTGAAAGAAGCCACACCCACGACGCGCGAAGCTGATACTCTTCCCGAACGAACGAGGAAGTGTACCAGATGGCATACATCACGCTGTACACGCCGGCCACACGCATAATATATATTTTTATACGCGTCTCGTGTCGTCGATTAAATTACTCCCGCGCGCACACGGGTGACATCACCGCGTTTATTATCGCCGTAAGCACGAAAGCTCGCGCGTTACTCACCGCTCCGGTGAAAATGTCAGAAGAGATGAGAAAATCCGTCCGAGCTGAGCGCGTGTGAACTAGCGCGGGAGACTATTCTTATATTTCCCCGATGTCAAGCGCATTCTTAAATAAACATCCGCGATAGCGTCGTCGAAACGGAAGTCATTAATCGCGTGTATTCTCGATAATAAAACTCTATGACGACGATGAATAAGTGTATGATGTAACGGAGGTAATCTGGCATTCAATGAATTTATTATTTTCTCCCCGGACGGCTTCCGTTTGTCTTTCTCGAAAGCGATGAAGACGTAAACCTCCTCGACAACTCTGCAATAATAAATAAATTCAATTCTCGAAGCTTGCAAAAAAATTATATCTTAGGTCTCGAACTACGGGTAATCGTTTTATTGGCAGTCGCGACCATCTGCAGATGAAACTTAAGAGGAGCTTAAAAATATTTTGATAAAGAACAGGGCAAAAATTAAAATCGGAATATATCGGTCTCTTGGACGAGATTTACATATTTCCGTCCTTCTCTTTGAGATATCCCCAGAACTCGCACGACAGGAACCGGAATGTGTCAATTGGCGATAAAGTCTGGAAGTCGCGGGCGGGTATGTCAGGTATAGTTGTGCGGGTCAGTGCGCGCTGCCTCGACCGACGAGGAACCGACTTTACGATACACTTTGAGAGCGCCGTTCCCAGCGGATCTCTCTCTCGGAAATCGCGGGGTTATCGACCCTCTCTCGCGGGCGTGTTGCTCGTCCTAGGATACGAGAAATGCCTTTCAGCTGTTAAAATCCTTCAAACGCGATGGCTCGCGCGCGCGCGCGACCCGTCGTTCGTATTTTTAGCGCTCGCCCGCGGAGACATCGCGGAGAGGAAGTGATTTTCAAGAGCGTTTCGGGTTTCCTCCCTCTTAAACGTCCCGTCGTTTTCTGTATCTCTTCTGCGACAACGATACGAGATCGATGATCTCTCGCGATCTCGCGTTTCACAGTTCCTCTCTCGCGTTCCGAGTTTCTTCCTCGAGATAAAAACAAAAAAAAAACCTCCCCTACGCGCGTAATTCCCTCTTCTCTCGTCCGGCTCGTCAAAAGATCAAATTCATCCGGCGAGCGATGCGAGGAATGTCGTCGCGAAAGATACACACGAATGTCCCGCTGCGTGCTGCGTGCGAATGGCTCTCGTCGCGCGCTATACTAAAATTGGAACTCGCTGGCGTCATAAGCGTAAAAAGCACGAGAAGACGACACGCTTCTCCCGAGCGCTTCTCGCGCGGGCACGGCTCGCCGTTAAGGAGTTTTGTTTTCCTCATCCTCCCGTATATAATGTCGGGCCCGATTATATCCGGCTTCGTTAGCGCCTATTCGCATCCCGGTCGTGACGGGAGAGTTAATGATGTGCCCCGCGCGCCGCCGTCGCGCGGGGTGCCGCCCGTGTCTCTAAAACAATGGAATCGCGAGATCACGTCTGATGGGCCAACAGCCAAGAGATGGCAAAGCGCACCTTTGAACTTGTCTTCCTTTTCGATTGTGAATTCTCCCGCTGTTGGTTTGGTGGACTGAATTCGGTCCAATTTAAATCAGGACAGAAAAAAAAAACAGTGGCCTTTTCAATTAAAATAATAAAGTGTCCTCGCTCGCTCGAGAAATCGAGACATGTTTCTAATCTCACGCGATGAGAAAGCTGAACTGTATCCTGCAAATTGTTAACAACGCAACAAAATTGAACATCTCTAATTTAAAAAGTCAATTTCACGTCCTTTGTAATTATCTCAATCGTTTCACAATTGAGCGCTGGCTCGTAAATTTTGAATATTTATGATAGCAAATGTCGTTGAGTTTTTTTTTTTTTTTACCGCAAAATATCAAAGAGTTTCGCTGTCGAGAGAGATATCGAGCGCGTTCGAGTGGCGTTCTGCACACACGACGAAAGCCGAAAGTAGGAGGAGCGCGCGCGCGATATCGAGGGATTAAGACAGACGATCCTTCGGGTGATTCACCGGGTTTGCGGTCTGAGTGCTCCGACGACTACAAAACGATCGTCTTGCGGGCGCAGTTGCGAACCGCAGTGGTTCTCATCGCGGGAAACTCGTTAGAGCGGCGCACGATCGTTTCTCGATCGGAGTTTAACATTGACGGCGCCGGGTTTCGAGTTTTTTCGGTCACGACGAAAAACGCGACGAAAACAGATCGGTCTCGCCGCTCAGATATCGAGCAACGTCAGATTCAAGCGCAGAAGAGAGAGAGATACGGAGATATAATTCGATTTTACCCGTTCGCTTCGTGGCCTTCGACCGATCTTTTTGAGGACGAGGTTCGCCGCTGACCAGACCGGTCGTACATACTCGATATTTTATTTTATTTTGTGTGCGTGGAGAAAATAATCAGCACCGATGTGTCTCGACCTCGCGCGGTGGCTGCGACGTTTCAAGTAATGATCTCGCGCCGATTTTTCTCGCGTCGACTAATCGAACCGCGAACTCCGAGGCCAATTCACTCGTCTTTCTTTTTTTTTCTAGAACATATATCGCGCGGAAAAGATTAATTTACAACGTACGTTACACAACACTTGTTGTATATGTATATCTAGATTTAGAAACTACAAAATAATTTGAATAAGTACGTTTTTACATTAAGATTATCTCGGCAAAAATATGAAATGAAGCAACGAGCGAAAAGTGAGTCAGTCGGTTCAAGATGCCGAGACGCGATTAGAGGCATGCGAAAATCATATCATATTTATAACCGACGTAATAGAAACATGTGACGTAAGAGTTACAAATTTTTTTCCCGCACGAATATAATAATAAAAAGAACGTGGAGATGACGTAACGCGCCAGGTTCCGTTAATCTCTTGGTTGAAGAGAAAAGGCGAAGGGAAAGGAAATCGCCGATACTTCACGTAAAATTTTTGCAAATTTAACTGCGCTCCAATCGGCTCTTTTCGAGCTAATCAACGTCGCGGGCAGGAAATTTGCTCTTCGGAGTCGTAATAAAAAAAAAAAAGGGAAAACGGGAGTAAAATCGGAAGGAACCACGAGCGGATCGGGTACGGCTCGGTAATAAGGCGAAGGACCTGGTGTAACCCAAATTTCACCTTTCGCGCGATACCCTCGTGAATGGGTACCTTCCCCTTCCCGTCCCGCCCACCTGGTGCACGTTCCCCTCTTTCTTCTTTATCTCCTTTGAGTTTAAGCCCTTCCCTCCTCTCTGGAGCCTCGTTCGCCGACGAATCCTTTCGAGACGAAGAAACGCTCCGAGCGTTTCGCTTCAGTAACCGCGGTCTTGGTTCAGCTCCTCCCGGATTCCTTTGTTTAATGCCTTATTGCGATATTTTAACGCCGTTGCACTGTTGCCATGCGCCGCGCGGTCGCTCGCGCCGAGACGAGCCGGGCCCAAGAGCCGCGCTCGTCGTTACCGGGATTTCAATTAACCGAAATTAAACGAAACCGGTTTCGTTTGGGACGTTTATTATATTTGCCGCAGAAAGTTGTAAAAGCCGGGGATGGTAATCTGCCGATAAAAGTAAAAAGGTCGGAAGATTAACACAACAAATCCCAATGATAACACGGCGATAACGGCCTGTCTCTACTCTCTCTTGTAATGTAATTAGAGAATTAAACGCACGCTTATGTCTCACAGACACTGTCTCTTTGAATTCTCTTCATTAAAAAACTGTGCTATTAAAAATCACATTATTTTTGTGAGAAAAAATATACATTCCGCACGTTGTGTTTTTAAATTACGCTCCTGTTTAATTTAAGTTACATCCTAATTTTCTTACATTATCCGAAGTGATCGAGGCGGATATCTGCACAACTCACGGTTGAAGATAACAGACGTGGGTCGACATGATCGTCGCAGATTCAGTTACTTTCAGAACTCTGATTAGCCGTCTCTCTGATTCGAAGAGCGTTATTCGAACTACGTGCAGCGCACGGAAGAGATATCGTCGTATGGATATGCATGCGATGTGACAACGATGCGTCAGAGCGTGAAAGACTCTCGCGACGTCGTGTCGCGTGTATTCTGGGATGCTGCGCAATCGGGCGCGAAACGTTTTTCTTTTTTTTTTTTTTCCCTCGTGCGTACGAGGAATGTCTCGAAATCAATCGTAAACCCGCGTGTCGGAACACAAATTGCCGTCGCGCAAGGATGAGAAACCGACTTGCGCGCGCTTTCCCGAATTAAACAATTATGGGAACGTGAGACGCGCGGATATAGGGATACGCGAGCGGTTTCAACGCGCCGTGCGTTCTCTCGTGCGAAGTTTCACCGCAACTCCGAATAGGCCGCAGCATTATATTGGCCTTTACGCTCTTCAGCGTTCCACGTTGAGCGAACGAAAAGAGATCAGAACCGCCTAGCACACGTTTTGTGTCGCACGTATTTCCAATTGTTTGTTAGCCGAGATATTTACGTGCTTTGGCTGCTAAATAAATGCGGGATTCGAGTCGATTTGAAATCGCTAAGTCATTTAACGTTCACAAGTCGTCGGTGACAAGCGCGGTCTGGAGGCGATAAAAATTTTTCACCGGGAATTTTACACAACAGCGCCGAGTCGACGAATCCAAGTTGACTTGTGGTGGTTGCGAGCTGTCTGAAGTCGTTAAGACGGTGATTGTAAATCCCGATAGATATTCTCCGGTGATCGTTTTATAGTTCTGTAAGAAAAATTCTACGAACACGCTATCGTGAATCGCCGCGCTAATTGTCTTTGATTAACGAATAATACGAGATATCCCGAGAGAACGCCGCCGCGCGAATGTTCTTTTAATTACAATGTTGTTGTATTAAGCGAATTGCAGAGATACGTTGCTCAAGAAAAAAGACAGACATTATTTTGTCTTTTGTTTTTTTAATTAAATTCAATTCTTTAGAGAAACGTTTGATTCGACGAAATAAACGCGAGTTTCCGGATGTTTTGCCTTGACACCTGGCAAAACCGCAGCCTCGACAACGAGAGACTCCCCGGGAGACGGAGCTATTTACGTAATTTTCAAATTCCTTCACGTAAAAGCGCGGAAGAAAGATTACATCGGTACGGCGGATGGCGGCAATAATCGTGCGCTTCCTAACGGAGAGGCATATTTTCGCAAACGGCAGTAGTACCGGTAGTTTCGTGAGAGAAGGAGAGAGAGAGAGAGAGAGATTTCCGGACTCCTTTCGACAAGTGTGCGTACACGGTATTAAGTTCGTCGCTGGGAAAAATCTTCGTCCCTCGACGACAATGGCCGGCCGTCGCCGATTGCTCGACGCGGATTTTTTTTTCCCAGCCGGGCACACAAGGGGAAGAAACGTCCGAAGTGCCTCTTCTGGATACGTTTCAGCGACGATTTCTATGCGCGTCACGCGTGTACGAGCGCAATCGCATGTCTCGTGCCGATGTCCGTGATTGGCGAGGTACTAATTTTCGTTTGCAACGTTCGCGGATACGCGGCCCATGAGTTTCTCGATATTAATTACGCGAAACCTTGAAGATCCTTGTAATTAGATAAAGCCGAACGCGAGGTAATTGAAAAAACGTTGGACGACGAGATAAGTGGCGCAAAAAACTGATAAACAATTAATGACGATCATGAGAGAGTAACAAAACAAACATATTTTGCTACACATAGTATATAGGATCGCTGGAAGAATTACCTACTCGTTGAAGTCGTCGTTAACTATATTTATACATCACATTATAGTCTGTTTACACGTTGTGTTAATTAAAAAAAAATATATAACACATGCTTTCTCACGCAACATCGAATGACTTCAAAATATTTCTAACAAATAGGTTTTTCAAGAAATCTTTCCCTTTTTTTTTTTTATTACAAGAGTGTTAGTATATTCCAACTTTCTCGCGACTTCAAACTTTTTTTTATTTTCTATCGTTATTGCCGCGTATCAGCGCGAGTTGATTGCGAGTCGAATATGCGACTTACCGGAGGTGAGAGTAGGGAGGGTTTATCGAAGACCGGATCGCTCAGACTCCCGATAATCTCGCGGAAGAAGAACCTCCTCCTTGGGAGCACTATGAATCACTGTGAATCACTGAGTCACCAACTTGAGAGACGCGAGACGACGGCGACGCGACGGGCGAAAAATCAATCGGAGGGAAAACGTTCCCGGGGAAACAGGCGGGAGAGAAAGACGGAGGCCGACCGTGCAGACGGATGACGAGCGAGCGAATGATCGGAGGAGAACTGCTTGCTAGGCATCGACTCGCTTCGAGGACGAAGGTAGAAGCGAGGCGAGCACTCGCATTCGGCGGGATCATCCCCCCGAAAAAAAGCCGCCGTGCATAGCGAGACGAGAAGTTACACGCGAGACGATGTTCCCGTCTGCGGCAATAAGGCGAAGAGGGAAATTCGATTTTCTGCGAGATTCGTTTGAAAAAATCAACAATTTGTTCAGACAGAAAACGGCTTTTGCAAAAAAAAAAATCGCCGTTCGCGCGCACCTGCGCAAAAACGTGATCTCTCGCTCACGCACCTGCTGTCTCAGGTGTTTCTACCGTTCTTTCCGTTTCCTCTTTTTTTTTTTCTTTTTTGCTATTGCAAACGGGAATCGGCTATCAAATAGAGCGGGAATATCGAGGTTATTTTTATTATTTCGATTTAATTCCTTTGTGGCTTTCGGAAAACCGTCGTCGGAACGATAAGAAATCGCGTCGTAAAACGCTACGCAAATCTTGTGTCGCGTCCGTTCCGGAAATCGAGAAAGCAGAGCATGACAAGACTGCGAGGAGAGCGACTGGATTATGCGAGAAGATTCGTCTTTTCTAGTACAAATTCCTTCGACCGAAAGAACACACACACGCACCATCGTTTCCTCTACTTTCTCGCGTGTACTCATGTTCTTCGCGATAAGACAATGGAAATATTATCCTCGTCCACGCGCTTATCGTTTAACTTATGTCACATTTGATCGACACATATCGCAATTACATAATTCTCAATGTTTTACGTATTTCTTAGAATGTATTTTTAGAATACTTTTAATTATTATTAGTGTTTCTAACGTAATGTAAACACTTGTTTTACAATTATTTCTTTAATGTCCGGTCAGTGGTACTCGCTCGGCCTATTGGGCCGCTTGTTTTTCGCAAATTTTACTTACGCGGATTTTGCTTCACTTGTCTGTAAACACGAAGCGCCGCGGTCCTCGGGTCCACGTAGTCCCACAGTCCGTCGCAAGCGATTATGAGGAAATCCTCGGTGCCGTCCAGATGCACGCATCGGACCTCGGGCTCGCCGCTGATGAACGGTTTGTACGGAACATCGCCTGAAAAAAGATGAAAAGATAGAGACGAAGAAAAATAAAGAGAAAACGACGACATGGCGCACACGCGCTCCGCTTTGCGAAGAAGAGACACGCGCGCGCGCGAGCGCGCACGGACGCTAAAAGCGTGAACGCGAAAAGCGTAAAGGAATGCTCAATTCCGAAAGTATGTGATTAAGATTGAAGTCCGAGGTAACTGTTTTACGGTTTGCCTATCGGCGCGGCCGTAATTCAGATATTTTACACGTGAAAAAAACACGCCACGCGGCGCGCAATTAACTATAATTAACTGTTTAATGAATAGCGCGGCTAATTTGAATAACGACGCGCGCGAAGTGCACCACCGCCGCGCGCTTCCGGTTATTATGAATCTGAATCGCCGCCGTTTTTTCTTTTCCCCGTCTTCCCGAGGCCCTAATATGTACATGAGAAGAAAATATCATCACGCATCGTGAGCGCGTGTTATCTCTCATCTGTCATGATCGTAAATTAATCTCAAAGTTACAACCCGCCGCACAGCCTTGAGAGTTTTACTTTAAAAAATCACAAGTAAAATTGCGCAATAACAAAATAACGTTTACTTTATTTGAGAACCGTTACATCGGTTTATAAGAAATTTATTTTCAATTAAATGCTTCCAAAAAAAAAAAAACAAAAAAAAGATTAATAAACTTGATATGCGCTGAATGAACAAACATTGAAAACCCAGATCCCGCGGATCTCTACGCATCTTTTTCTCTCTCTTTCTCTGCAGAGAATAAGGAGTAAAAATAATTCATTTACATTATTCACGTAATTATTCCGAACATGCGATTGCGCGAGCCACTCGGTAACGCGCACCCGGAGCGTAACTGCACGTACTATTGTGTCAGCGGGCAAACGGAACTCAACAGGATACCCGACACGCGGCCAGAATTTTTTTTCTTTTCTTTTTCTGTCTCCGCGTCGCCTTAAGTCGCAGTTGGACACGAGGCACGACCGGCGCCCGTCCTTACTTGGCTTCTGCTTAGAGAACGCGATCCGCGTTTCGACACGAATGAATATTCGCGGCGACCGCTCTCCGCGATCAAAACTCTAGATGTTCTCTATAAAAGCGTTAAATAAAGATTTCCTCTCCCTTTTCTTTTTTTTTTTTTTAATTACAAAAGAGAGCGATGAAAACATTTTTTTACAAATTATTCAATATAAACACTGGTGTTTTCTTCGCTTTTCTGTAATGAAAAAGTACATTTAGATAAAATTTTCTTTTTGCACGTAACTCTTCATAAGAAAAACACCTTCCGATCGATATGTTTCTGAAGTCGCACGAGATTCTGCGGCAGAGAAATTATTATTGGTTTCTCGTATTCGCGAATTCCTCACGGAATTCCGACCGACTTACGTGCGTTGCTTACTACACGGCACGTCAGCGATCGCCGCGTGTCGCTGTCTCCATCTGTACGTTAAATTCGTACCGTGTCTTCTTCAGTGAAGAACCGGCTGGTAAACATCAGTATAATCACATTGATGAAAACATTTTTTGTTTTCGCAAAAACTTCATCTTCTTAAAGAAAATTTATGACAATTTACACACCCGATCTCTAAATATTCTGCCGCAGCAAGATCAATCATGTACACAACTTTTATAATATTTATATGTACCTGTTGCAATTAATGTCATGTGTGCAACGCTTTGCGAAACTCACCTATTGCTCTGGATATGCTCAGGAATCCGTTCACTCGCAAAACTCCCATACAATGAACGACGACTCCTCCCATATTGTTGATCCGTTCGCTCTCGTCCTGAAAGAAGTTTATCATGTAGCAAAAATAGGACACGTCTAGTTGCCTCGATAAATCTTGTCGCGTTGTCAATAAAAGTATTGTCCGAGCGTATGTAACTGGGCACGTAGCCAACACACATGCGCCAAGGTGTCGATATATCGAAACTCACGGATTTGCGCGACTCGATTGTTTGCCAGAGAACGTCAATCATTAAAATTATTAGTTTTAGAGATCGAATCTCCCTTCTCTTTTCTCTCCCGACCATGACTGTCATCGGAACGCAGACCGACAGCGACAAGAGATTGCTGAAATTTCAAAACTACGAGGAATACCTGGATTCCTTGGTGACTCCCTTAGATATCTGCTTTCTCAGAAGCAGGAAAACCGCGCGTCAATTGGCCGAGCTCGGTTATCGCTGCACCGGCGAGACTCTGAGCGAGAAGAGCTTCTCTCGTCGCTTGCGGATCGTGAGAAATCTTGTATTGCCCGTTCACCGACCGTACGAACTCGCGTCCGAATACGAAACGCCCGACAGCAAATTGATGCGGGAGCTCGCGCTGCGCGAACGATCCAATCGATTGGGAATTCTGTCGACCATCATATTCGTCCGCCTTCTTACGACGAGATTGCAATTCGAGGAATCGGCGTACGTCGATTTCGCCGACCGGCTCAAGTCGGAAAACTGGCTGCCGTATTTCCGAGGCGAGAGAAAATTGTCGCCGCTCAAGAGAGATCTCGCGTACTACAATTTGAAAATCGGGCGGACGTATCTGAACGAGACGCGCAATTACGTGCCGATTGTCGATCCCAAGTGCGGTCTGTTGTTCAAAAATATTCACGACCGACAGGTGATCACGGTCGATCCGGTTGCCGTGTCACCTGGCGTGCAGACTACGCGTCTGCGAGTACACTGTCCGTTTTACGAGCACGTGATACTGTACGATCACGTAGTCAGAAGCAAGATTCTGCAGAAAATCTAATAGCCGTTTCTCTCCAATGAAAATTATATCTTGCATTTTATTGTATTCTATTGAAGAACAAAAATTCAGATTACTCACTTCTCGCGTGGGTCGATGAGGATTCACCAGGTTCATCACTTCGCCTCTCGAGACCAGCGACGCCATGGAGTCGCCCACCCAAGCTATGTACAGTTTTTTATTTATCACCAGCGCGCATACCGCGGTGGTGCCGCCGTTCAACTTCTGCAACAAGAATAACAAAATAAAAATTAAGCAAAAAGTATCGCATCAGTAAAAATTGTATCAAAGCAAACTGTATAAACAAATTGCGCGGAGATAAATGCAATGACCTTACCTTGAGATTCGATTTCTCGATAAATCGCGCGTCGGTGGTCAGGAAAGCGTCGCGTAACGCTTGTTTCGGATCCGTGGGGTAATAAACGCTCTCGACCAGATACTGATGTAAATGCGTGGCGCAGTAAGCCGCTGCGTCCTGTCCGCCGTGGCCGTCGAACACGGCGTAGTAATTCGCGACAGTATCGTCCTGCAATGTTGTTCCGTTATCGGATCGAATAGTTAATGAACTTTCACCGGAACTAAACGGAAAGCGTATCTATTGCGTCGCGTGTTCAAATGAAACATTTGAAACGTTACCTGTATGTTGAAAACGGTGTGCAGATCGTGTATCACCACGTGACGGTCTTCCATTTTTCTCCTTGCATTTTTGGTGGCACCGACCGCGACTTGCGGGGTCGACGGTGAAGGCGGCGGAAGCAGGGCCAACCTGCTGTTATCTAAATACCGCCTGCAGATCTCGTTCACTTCGTTCGTGACGGCTTGCATGAGCTTCAAGGGCGCGTACGCTGCAAACAAATTGATCGATCGAGAACATTGCAACTCGGACACATGATTACCGAATTAAATAATTCGGTCACGAGCTATCGCTACTATGTCGTGAGACAATTCAAATTTATTTCGATAGATCTCTTCAAAACTTTGACATCTATAATTGTTTATTAATTTGAAAAGAATATTTAGAAAGTAAAATAATTGAGTAGATTTTGCCGCGGTCCACATTCCAAATGGTTTTGTTTTAAAACGTGTGCAAAAGTCTGTGCGAAACTTACTTTTTTCTTGCTGCCTCAGTCCGCAGATTTCCGGTTGTTTCTTGCATGTCGATTTGATCGCTTGTATTACGAGATGCACAATGTAGGACTGTAAGCTCGGCGGACAGTATCTGAAACCAACCGCGTTTCTCTCTTCACATACATATCGTCTT
Source organism: Pseudomyrmex pallidus (assembly GCA_014825455.1). Classification (NCBI taxonomy): domain Eukaryota; kingdom Metazoa; phylum Arthropoda; class Insecta; order Hymenoptera; family Formicidae; genus Pseudomyrmex; species Pseudomyrmex pallidus. Next base: position 106,793 of record QVNV01019084.1, read on the forward strand.
TTCTTATTTCTCAGAAATGTTTACGGTGTATCATGTAATTTTGCAAGCGCGTCTTCTTAATATTATTTGCAACAAGAGTAAAGCAGTTTTAAGTGAAATTTGCAATTTTCTAAATAAGTAAAGATTAAAAAAAAAACATATTTCCAACAAACCTTAGATTCTAAAATAAATAACACAATTAATGCTTTCTGCAAAATTACTGTGTTTCTCAAGACAATAAATTATTTAAAACAAAATTCATAAATTCAAAAAGTAGATAATGCGACAAGATAAAAAGAAAACAGAGAATTCGAAATAAAAGAGAGAAAAGTACCAAGAAAAATAGTAAAACTACAAAGCACCGGAATTCATGCATTTGAAACGTTAGAAGAAACGTTCGTTGTACTCGTTCGCTACGAGCTATCTCTCGTTTATCGCTTATCGTTGATCGTTTATCCTTTCCGTTCCGAGTAAGTGCAACGACGACGGTCTCGTGACAGTTTCGCAGATAAAGCGCGGAAGTGGCTTTGATCCGCGCGATTCGGCCGCTTTCGCGCCTTCGCAGAATTCTCTTTGAAAGGGCAAATTGCCGGCGAGTGCCTTTTACGCAATACACGTCGTCCTATTATGCGCGCGCGAGTTTTCTTCTCGCGTGATGCACCGTGCAACAATGCGTAACTTTTCTGCGTGCTGACTTTTTCGCACTGCGCAACGATGTTTCTTGGCGGAGAACAATGCGGTTTTATCGCAGTTTTCAAAGAGTCCGCAACACGCTACAATTTCGTGTTACACACGACACGACGTGTACACACGTAGGCAGCAGAACATATCGAGTTTCTCGACGAAACAAAATATTTCGCAACTTTTGCGCTTTTTCTCGGCGTCAGAAAATAGATCTAGCTCCGGTTCACGCCAATTTCGTGCGGTTGACTCCAAAAAATAACCGACGATTTTCGACTTACTCGTTCCTGCAAATCAGATCGCCAAGTAAACATCGATTATCAACAATCATCTGTTGTTACATGTTGTCTTTTTTTTATCTAGGTTTTTTATTTGTCGAGTGATTCCCGGACAAGCAATATCTGTCGGCAAATATAACTCGAGTTAAAAAAATAGAAAACAATTCGCGTCTCTGTTTGCCGATCGTTCGCAATCTCTCTTTCCAGAAATCGGATGCGTCAAAACAAATAACTCGAGACTGGTCGTGTGACAGAGAGCGCGATGCTTGCGCTCGATAAAACGCGATGTCACGACGGTTTCGGCGGAATGTCAAACACACGCATACACACACTTTCACACGCTCATCTCACTCATGCGATGATTAATCCAAACAACAAACAATACTCGCTTACGTCTGATTGAGGTACTGCAGCGTCAGGCGGATGATCTCACCGACCAGCTCGGTCTCCTCGATGTCGTACGCGCTCACCTTCACCGGCAGCTGATCGTCCGGATTCACCCGGGCGACGAAGTCGGCGAAGAATCGCGCGTACTCGCTGAGGTAATTGCCGTCCACGCAGTCCGTGGCCATTGTCGTGGTCTCTGCAGCCCTGACGAGAAACGTGCACACGTGCAGGCGACGCGCAGCGCGTCGACGCCGCGCTCTCCGCTGCTGCTGTTGTTGCTGCTACGCGTTCCGCTCCGACGCGGCGCGCAAACGACGACGCTTACGTGTGTGTGGGCGCGAGTCGATAATATACTGCCGCCGTGTCGTCGAATATCCTGACGGATCCGTGGCTATCCTCCTCCGGACGTAGCTGCGGCAACGTGATCAGATGCACGCGCGATATTTTGTGTACAGGTTACGTCATTCATTCAAGCAGCAGCCTCCTCTTGCGTACACGCGTATGAAGACTCGTTGTTGATTGCACGACCACTACGACGCACGAGGAGCTTCTCTCTGAGAGTTACGCTTTGCCCGCAGTCTCCGCGTTGCGTTGTATGGTGCGTGAGTATCTACGCGCGGTAGGAGCGGAATATGAGTAGTAGTCGAATAACAGGAAAATCCACAAAGAGGGGGAAAAGCGAGCGCGCACAGAGATGGACGCGCGACGTTCGAAACACCGACCGTTGCACTTGCGATGTGTCTCTGATCGCGATTCTTTCTGTTTTCTATTTTATTGCGTTGAAACGCTAGGCGCGAATCGACTTGGCGCGTCGGTAGAAAATCAAGAAACTTGTCACGAAGATCGGGAAACGACTACGCGACCGATGAGATCCCGCGCAAAAAGTGCCGATAAGACCGACGCGCGTCCAACGGTTTCAAACGGTTGAATATTTCGCGCGCATGCGCGACCAGCAACGTGCGCGCGCAAGCTTCAAATGTGCGCCAAATATCGCACCTTTTTCCACAGAAAACAAATTAATTAAGCTCGTCTCAATTAGCTTCTGATACATGATGAGAAGACGCATTTGACATATTTGGATTTTTGGGATAAGAGTTTTGCTTGGGACGTTCTCAGTAAGATGAGGTAACTTCGATAAGATAACTGGTCCCAGTAACTGGACATTTAAAAAATAATTATTCTTAAAATGTAATTAAAATATAATTATATTAGAGATCAATTCTTAGATATGCAAATATATTGAACATAACAATCTTCAATGTTTTCTTAAGATATGGTTTTAAACATTGGTTCCTAACCTTTATAGTTTAAATAATTTGTTGCAATCATTCCCGTTTATGTGATACACGTCTGATCATTGAGACGAGTTACCCTCGTACATACGAAAGATATTCGATCGATATCACAGCATGTTGCAAACCTTAATAGATATATATTGTACGAGATAATAAATATATAGTATGTATTTACACGTCGTGTACCTAATCGTCACGAAACACTCCAATCTATCCACGGTTGTAGATTTATAATATAGTACATTTCGAGTCAAGATTGGAAACCACATTAGCATCCAATTTTCCTTTCAATTGCTGACTTCGTATATGCAGATACGAATTCTCGAACTCCTTTTCCATCCACTCGGGCAACGGACTGTTCCAGTTTTCCGGCGGCTTTTCCCTCTTTTCCCAGATGTTGTTCGCGTAGTGCGCGCCTAGTCGCTGCAACCTACGCTTCTTCTCGCTCTCGATCAGCTGATCCTGCGTTAATTTCGCTCTGCTTAGTATCTTGCGTTCTAACGCATCGTTTTTTTTTTATTAACGTACTCACGTATGCCTCGTCCGATTTGTACTTTTGCCACTGAGAACAATTGCGATAATCGGTGTTCCACTGACTGCAATCCAACGTTTCGCCGAAAATGAAGTACTGATGGAAACGAGCCCTCACGCTGGTGCAATCGTCGTACTCGCCCTTGTACACCAGACACGGTCTTATCTAAAGGAACGATTGAACAAAACAACATGTAACAAAGTTACACACACAAAGACATTAAATAAAATACAATACCATCCATCTGTCCGGGCGTTTCTCCGCTTTCTCCTCTCCTTTCTCCTCGCTCATGATTGTGATAATTTCAGTCTTTAGTTGCCTTTAGTTGTGTTTACGTAATTAGATCTCTGTGAAAAATTGCTTATGCTAGTCGTGGTGTCGTCCATACGTGACGAGCGAGAAAAATCGTGAAACTCGCATCAGGAAACAGGTTAGGTTGGAATCGTGGATCACCGTGGATGTTATACAATCGTTCCTCGGCGGCTTGCTCGAGTTCCGGAGAACGTTTTCTTCCGACGAAAACTTGTCCCTTGTTTTTCAACAGTAGTTGCTACATACATGACAATTGTTGCGTTGTATTCGCATGTGTAATGTTTTCCGCGAAAATTTTTCAAATGTTGAACATCACGGGAGGAGGAGAGAGGAAATTGGAGCGTTGCCAACCTGAGTGCGGAAAAAATAGGTGGCAACACTACCTAACCCCAACTCACGGCCCTAACCTAACCTAACCCTAACCCTGATCCCGATCTAACCTCCTGTCTCTCTCTTTTTCTCTCTCCGTCACTTGCCCCTTCACGGATGTCCCGGTGTTTTTGGTGCGGTGATTGGTGCGATAATCAATTAACGGCGATTTAATCGCGCGAGAACAATAATATGATGTCGCGTTCAGTGCGTGCAGAGACTCGTAGTCGTGCCAAGGATGACATTAAACGGGTGATGCAAGTGGTTGACAAGGTTCGCCATTGGTAAGTGCTCGCCGGAGAGTTCTCTCGTCCCGCGTTTGACAGAACTCGTGCTGAGAAGATGATATTTTATATTGAGAATTTTGTGCCGGTTCTCTCGGAAACTATCGTATCGGACGAGGAAGAGTGCGGGCGGATGGTTTTTCTGTCTCTGTTTGTCACGAGAAGAACGCCTTTTGAATCTTAAATGAGAGATGTTAGAATAGTCGATTAATAGTTGTTTGGAAGTCTCTTATGTTGAATAGCAAAATTGTAAGAAACGTTGCAGTAAACATTTCGCAGTGAGAACTTGCCGCGACCTCTCAATCCTCCACAATCTGATCAGAATTTCTAATGTGCATACTGTTGTACCGCAGGGAGAAAAAATGGGTTACTATAGGAGAAACAACAATGAAAATATACAAGTGGGTTCCAATCTCAACGCTGGACCAGGTATATTATTAGAAGATAGTTTGTGCTGTCTCTCTCTCTCTCTCTCTCTCTGAGTTAAGATTAAAGAAAGAGTTAAAAAACAAAACTGTTGTATGCCACTTTGTAGAAGAAGAAAGGAAAGACGGTGTTAAATGACAAAGAAAATGGTTTGCCAAGAAAATCTGCAATAGATTCTTCAAATTCGAATTTTGGACTGACAGAAGACTCCAACACATGTGAGTTTGACACTGTATTGATCGTTGAAATCGTTCATTGTATGTTTTCTTCATTTTTTTTTTGTATTTTGTCTATAACGAACAAAAAGAATGTTTCTGTCTGATATTCCAGGTTTTTCCACTGTCAGTGATTCCCAGGGACTAACAGATTTCTCGGCACACTTGGGTTTTTCGGAGGACTCAAACTCGCAAAACAGCGAACCCGCACCTAAGAGATTAAAGACTGACTAATGTTTTCGACTCCGAAAAATTGACACTGACAAAAACACCACCATCCGTATGAGGATATCTAGGAATCGCTACGTCTCTTGTGAATTCGCACTTAATTCTCTCATTAATTTTTTCGAATCATCATATCTCCTCTTTGTGTGGATGAGCCGGGGCGAAGTACACACTCTCTTGTTTCCCTTTTCTATCTCATCCAAATTTATAGTGAGATCTTCTAGATATAATATATATATATTATATATATATAATACATAAAACTGCGATTATAGTATCAATTTTATGGAAACGTTTTCGATTATGTGTAATGGAGTTTATTTTTTTACATATATGGATTTATTACAAATTCTCCCACACTGAATTTAGAGAAAAGCTAGCGAATCATCGATCCGCTAATTGGACGTAAAACAAAAAAAACAAAACAAAACACGGCCCGATCCGTCTGTTAAATCCCCCAATTTTTATATTGTAATTGTTCGAAAATTCAGGATTAAAGGAAAACTTGTGAAAAACTAAAAAAAAAAGAAAAAGACTTGAAACAGAGCGGATATATTCATGCGGCGACATTGCAGTATTATTTATGCTTAGAAAATTTTTCTTGTTTTTATTGTTTTGCTTAGTTTTCTTGCAAAACGCGCTATTTGCGATTAATTTTGCTGTGTAAACCACTGAAAAGAAAAAACTTCATTTAGTGTTTTATCTCTGAACATATATTCACGTTGTTTTGATTATAAAATCGTTGTAAATATCTCCAGTATCATTTTTTTTTTTTTTTTTTTTTCGTTGATTGATTTGTGTATTGATAATATATATTTAAGCGAACTGGCATTCCTTTGCGTTACGTTTATAGCACCGTGACATGTACAAAATAAGCTTGAACTCATGCGAATAAAACAATTGAATGACCTACTTAATAATTATTACACACATCGTTTTATAGGGGAAAACAAATGCGGTTTTGTTTGGTTTTTTGTATAAAAAAAAAAAAAAAGAAACAAAAAGTTCGTAAACTTTTTGCGTCGATACTTAGGAGTATCAGATTTGGGACAAATTTATGAATAATCGATGGGAAAGTGTCTGATTTATATAAAAATATTTTCAGAAAGTATTTCTATGTAATTCTTCTTTTTACAAATTGTATATTGACGTATATATTTATATACAGAACTGTACACTATGTGTTTTTATTTTATTTTATAAAAAAAAAATGAACAACATGTATATGTATGTGTATTTCAAATGTTAATTTAAACTATTAAAAAATCTCAATACTTGGGAAAAATTATGTACACGAACATATCCTTTTTTTCTGAGTAAGTTGCATTTGATCACTTTTTACCAGGGCAGTGTTTTGCCGTCGTACTGTACGAAACAGCCTGTGTGCTTCTCCGTCAGCGAGTTCATGGTGTTCAGAATCTGACTGATGCTGCTGTCGACGTCCATCGGAGCGTTACTGCCGCCTAAATCGGTGCGCACCCATCCGGGATGCAGGCACACCGCCAGAATCCCGTCTGGTTTCAGATCGACGCTCATCGACTTGGTCGCCGCGTTGAGCGCCGTCTGAGTTACGTCAAGAAGAAGATTAGACAAGAGCGTCAGACAATTATTACAGACAATACAATCGTGCCGATTGCAAGCAAATTCGAGGATTGCGTAATTTCAATGTAACCAACTTCGATAAACAAGATAAACACGATACTGAAGATCAGAACGATATTTCAGTTTCTTCACGAGATTGTTTGAATGCGATTTGTTTGGTTCGGTCAAATGAGAAGCGCGCGCGCTAATGATCGCTACTTTATACCTTGCTGCATCTGTAAGGATAAAACCCGCCGTCGTTGTTGTGAGCTATACTGGCCAGGATAGATGTCATGTTGATGACGGCCGCTCTACTTACGCTCAGTCCCGTTTTATCAGCGGCGTTTTTCGCGGCTGTTTTAAGCAGCGGCAGAAAAGCCTTGAATCAATTAATCAAAATCTTTAGTACGATCTTCGCATCGTTCGCATTATAACGATGAAATCACCGTGATGACACGCACACACGCACCTTCGTGAGCATAATAGGCGCTACAGTGTTAACCATAAGAGCGTCCGTGATCTGTTCCTGCTTCACGAGACCGAGACGCGTGAATTTGCTGGAGACACCGGCGTTGTTGAAAAGAACATTGAGACCCGTGCCCTTTACCCTTTCAGCGACCGCGTCCACGACCTTCGTATAGTTGGCCGTGTCCGTCAAATCTGGAAGAGAAGGAAGTGTGTAAAGACGTTTCTGTTCGAGCGATCGATGCCAAAGTTCTGCTCGCAAGTTAAAAATATAATTCATTTGCGTATGTATTCGTCGACGATTTGTTTCAAACTTTGCCGGGTACCTTCTCGCAGAGGAAGGCCGGTAAGAGTCCGACACTACCCTCGGCTTCTCCCAATGCCGAGGGTGTCCATGAGAATGTTTTTCATATAAAAACCTTTGCACGTGCAACAGAGCGATAAGTGCGATTTAATTGCATGATAATCAATGCAAAACGCAGTCAGCAAAGTCTAAAGGTGTCTTCCTTCCGAACATTCGTTTCGACAAAATAAATAACGCTAACAGTACGTGACGTAGAAGTCTAGTTTTTCGCGAATTCGACCGCGAATAATTATCATATTTTAACAAGCCGCGATAAAAGACTCGCGGTCTTATCGCGCGCGAAGAACAGATTGATCTCTCTGGCATTTCTCGAGCGGAGAATTCTCTAGCGCAAGTGTTTATCAGATAACGAGCGTGTTGTATCGATCAGCATATGCGTAACAAACTTGACAAGAGAGCGCGGCTTTCTTTTTCTACTTAGAAAATACAATTCTCTCCCACTATGCAACGTGGTTTTTTTTATGCGTGACGTTTGACTATTTTTTTCCGGATTACAAATTTTCTTCTAAACCTCGGCGCGATTAGTCCGTGCTCGTCCGCAGATATGAAAGCACGCAAGGCGAGAGCTTGGTGTTTGATTTGCCGCGAGAAACCGCAAACCGTGGATTCCGACTCGAGTGACCATGAGACCGAGCGAAGCAACGCGGCGAATAAAGAAGTGGAGAATAAAGCGGAGAAGAAATCGGCGGAGGTGGAAACTAGACCGGGGAACAATGAGCGGAATAAAGTGGACAATCACCGAGAACCGAACGACGTTCCTTCTACATCGAGTAAGTCTCTGCACGCTTGTGTGTGTGTGTGTACCGCGTAAACCCCACGCTTTGCAAGATGACCGGACATTCTTTGAAGAGAGAAACGAGTATTTAAATACCAAGAATCATAACAACTCTCAGTATTTCAATTTGTTTTTAATGTTTTTAAGATGTCATTAGGTTCCAACTTTAAAATTATACTTTGTTGCAATCATTTCCTTAATAAATGTCCGGCCAGTTGCACGGTCTTTGGTAACATCCACTTCTTAACTTAACTATTTTATATAAAAAGAGATAAAACAATGGATGTGCGTGAAGTTGTGAAATGTGTTCTGGATTTTGTCCGAGATGACACTCCAAATTCTCGACGCTTCTGGATTTTTGCAATGTTCTATCACAAAAGTCTCGAAATTCCTCGATACGTTTAATGACTCATCAGCAGAGATAATTTGTTACAAATCACGCTTACATCTTTGATAAACTTTTAATTTGATGACAAGTCTGGAAAGAGGATGTTTTAATACATATATCGTATATAAATTAATTATCGCAAATACAAGAAATAGATAGAGAGATACAAGAGCGTAATTAAAAGCGACTCACCTATCTCGATGATGTGCACATTCGGCGATTTGTCGGCGAGCGCGCGCAATTCCTGCAAAGGAATTTTTCTCCATTATATTTCTTGTTTTCTCATTGAAAAAAAAAAAAAAACGTGACTCGACGCGGTGCCGAGACGGCGATGCGACGAGAAATAGGACGAAAAACCGGTTCCGGACTTATGCAACAACCGGATGGATAATCGGTATCGAGTGCAATCGCTGACTCACGTGAAAAATAAGGAGAGGGAACAGAGGAAGAGGAGGAGGGTGTACGATGAGCGTATAATAGATGGCGGTGAGGCCGTGACGGGAGCTTATGGTAAAAACGAGAGAGGTTCGCCTCCAGGCAAAGTTGCTGTCCGGTTTGTCTCAGTTGGATCTCTTCGTCGCTCGACGCGTGTTCGGTGTGGGAGTAACGTGCGCGCTTTGACATATTGTAATATTACTCATCAACATAGATCGCAAGATCCGTTGCTTTAAATCACCAAGAGGAAATAAGAGATTCGCGATGGCGCCGATTTGTAAGTATCTCGGAATTGCGTAACGCGCAATAATAATCTAAGAATTACGATCGGTTGGCGATCACTTGATCTTACCGATTGTCACCACCTTACCGTCGCTTTTCCCGTGTTCCGGCAAGTCGCGAAAATAAACTCCGGCGGTTTCGCTAGTCCGATCAGGTGTTTCACCAGGCCCAGACCCAGGCCGCGGTTGCAACCGGTTATCAGGATCGATTTCATCGTGACTGACGTCGTTCGCGTTCTTTTCGGACGTGTTGGAACTACTACCACCACCGCCACCACGACGAGGAAGAGGCGCGCGGCGTGTCATTCTCGTCGGCGGCGCGTGTCGATGTATCGTCGGTGACGTCACGCCGAGCTCCGGCAATCGTGAGTTGCATGTCGCCGATTATCATGGCGACATTGGCGGTATTCACGCGGCTCGTGTCATTTCGCGGCGCGCACGCCAAAGTGTTCAGGTTACCGCGTCAACATTCGTTGCTCGCCAGATGCGACGGTACCGAATATCGCAGAAATACCATGAACTGCGTGTGCAGTCTGTCGAGTGAGTGTCTTTATCGACGAGTTCCGATTCGACGCAAAATGTTGTCGATAGTTGCGTAAAATCGCGTCATCGAATTGCGCGCGCGAGTTTCGAACGTTTTTCGCGTGGCGTTTAAAAGACTGACAGTTGCCTGAGAACCATGACAAAGATTCTTTTTTATATCTTTTAAATACATGTGCCACGTTTCACTGGAGAGATGAATTTTTTATTTTTAACAGTGATACGCACTGTGGCGATTTAACGATTTTGTTGAAATAATTTTCTTTTTTTTTTTTTCAGCGGAACCAAACTACATGTACGACCTGTTGGTCGTTGGCGGAGGATCCGGAGGTCTAGCAGCAGCTAAAGAAGCGGTGGGATTGGGAGCAAAAGTAGCTGTTTTGGATTATGTGACTCCATCACCTCTGGGTACCACTTGGGGTTTAGGTGGCACTTGTGTCAACGTTGGATGTATACCAAAAAAGTTGATGCATCAGGCGGCGTTGCTTGGTGAAGCTATTCACGTACGCAACGGTTTCAAATTATTGTGACTGACGTGAGAATAATTTGATGATGTTTTTTCTATCTGTGAGTTCTGTATCTTGTTTACAGGAAGCGTCAACGTTTGGCTGGCAGTTGCCCGACCCCAAGACTATAAAAATTGATTGGGAAGCCTTAAGAACTGCTGTGCAAAATCACATAAAATCTGTGAACTGGGTCACCCGTGTGGAACTTAGAACAAAGTTGGTACTTCAGTGCTGCGTCCAAATCTCTGTATCTGTATTTTTTTAAATTCTCTTCAAATTTATATAATAAAAAAAACTTACACAGGAAAATCGAGTACTTCAATGCTCAGGGACACTTCAAGGATCCGCACACGGTAGTTGGAGTTACCAAGAAAGGAGAGGAAAAAATTTTGACAGCTAAGAACATATTGATCGCAGTGGGCGGTAGACCAAGATATCCAGACATTCCGGGTGCTCTAGAGTACGGCATAAGCAGCGATGATATCTTCAGTTTGGAGCGCGCTCCGGGAAAGACTCTTGTTGTCGGTGCTGGATGTATCCTTTCCGAATATGTTTTTTTTCTAAATATTCACTTATTAAATGTCTCATCTTTCTGTTGTGCATTTTTGCACGAAGACACTTGTGTATCGAGGCAAGACATGTTTTCTTTAATAAGAATATGTAGACATTGGTCTGGAGTGCGCCGGTTTTCTAAATGGCTTGGGTTACGACGCCACAATTATGGTTCGATCGATTGTGTTGCGCGGATTTGATCGGCAAATGGCAGAAATGGTCGCCAAGGAGATGGAGCAACGTGGCGTGCACTTCATCTATCAGGCGAAGCCCAAGAAAGTTGCGAAGCAAGACGACGGCCGTCTTCTCGTCGATTGGGTCGACAAGGTATGTTCAAATTTATAAACTTGAAACAAACGTATGTTTCTTTACATCACTGTGTGATACAATCTGTGCTTTTTTCAGGACGGCCAAGTTCATCAAGACGTGTACGACACCATTCTGTTCGCTATCGGTCGACGGGCGCTCACGCAGGAGCTGAAACCGGAAAACGCCGGGTTGAAGCTCGTCTCGGAAACCGGCAAGATCGACGCGGTCAATGAACAGTCAAACGTTCCAAATATTTACGCGGTCGGCGATGTGCTTCACAAGAAGCCGGAATTAACGCCCGTTGCTATACACGCGGGTAAATTACTAGCGAGAAGATTGTTCGACAACTCGAACGTGAAAATGGACTACGTGAACGTCGCGACAACGGTGTTCAGTCCCTTGGAATACGGTTGCGTAGGACTGAGCGAGGAAGCGGCGATCGAGCAATACGGCGAGGACGAGATCGAGATTTATCACGCGTACTACAAACCGACGGAATTCTTCGTACCCCAGAAGAGCGTCGATCAGTGTTACGTGAAAGTCGTCGCGCTCAGAAGCGGCGACGAGAAAGTGCTCGGAATGCACTTCGTCGGGCCCAATGCGGGCGAAGTGATCCAAGGATTCGCGGCTGCTATTAAGTGAGCACTCGATCCCGCAACGATTTTCTTTACTGATACAATAAGACCTATCTTCAATATTTATATTTCATTGTTCTTTCTTCTTTTAGATGCAACTTGACGGTACCGCAACTCAAGAGCACCGTCGGAATTCATCCGACGGTGGCGGAGGAGTTCACGCGCATAAACATCACCAAACGCTCAGGTCTGGATCCGAAGCCGCAGAGCTGCTGCAGTTAGATCGCGCGGTCTCGTGTGTTCTTCCACTCAATTGCATTCACCGGTTATCGAACCGATTATTTATTAGGGAGTTGATGCGGCCTGTGTACTCTTGTAACAAACAAACAAACAAAAATCCAATTTTTCACACCGGAGAGCACTGGAACACCGCAGTATTACGTAAAATAAAATTACATAGGATTTAGGATCTCTAAGATCCCTTTGAGATAATCTTTAGGAAAGAGAAAGAGAAAAAAAAATAATTAACGTTATTACATGCACAATGTTGCGCTAACACAGTGATTTTTTATACGTATGTTATTTTTTCAAGAACATCGCTCGCTTTATATACGTGCATCGTCTAAAACAAAACAGTACATCGTGATCTTCTGTCATGTGATGGCTATTACATAGCGTTGTATAAAAACAGGTATAAATAATAAATAAATAAAAAAAAAACAATAAAATGAGATTGTACGATTGGCAAAAAAACGGACTTCATTTTTTTTTTTTTTTATCCCGCTCGCGTTTGTTACAAAATGGATTCGCCGACAATTTCTGGTGAGCCTCGAACGGATGCCGAGAGCAAGACGGCCGAAGACCAAGACGCGACGAAGATGCAACGTCTCGAGCGGATGTTCTTGGATCACAATCTCTGTCCGTTCGTGAGTAAACCGCGACATTGTAAACGCGCGCTTTGCTAAGCGATCGCTGTGTTTCCTCAGAAGCTACAGTGGTCCTTCGGAATGAATCCGAGCGTGCCGGTGATAAACTTGACCACGACGAAGCGCGCGATCGTAGCGTACGCTTGCTCGCACGTGGCGTTCCTGTACAGCTACGCGTCCCAGAAGATGTTGCCGCTTGTTGGCCACGTTGGTATATCACAAATTTTCGATCTCATGCAAACGGCGTTCTCCGTTTTGCGAGAAAGTGAATCTTGTCTTCTACCCTTCAGCGAAACGCCGTGGAGACGTTGTCGACTACGCGCGACGGCATGTGGCTGGTGACGGCGGACTTCGAGACGGAGGACTCCGCGGTCGTGGTCTGGGACACGGAAAAAGGGTAGATGTTATTTTGTTCAGAGATTCTTTTGTCTCTCACGTCCTTGCATTTCTCACGTTCAACGCGGTTGTTCCCCACAGAACCCCCGTGTGCACGTTATTCAACCCGCACGGAAACCAGGGGTTGACAGCTGCCCGTATCAGTCCGGACGCCAAACACATAGTTACCGTCGGCAATGAAAAATGTCAGAACGTACATTTCTGGCTGTGGACTAACGGAAAAAACGAGCCAGACGGTTGGTTTCGCCGCACGGTTCTTTTATTCTTTTTTTTCCATTGTGCCATTTTTGTTCACGCTGTATTGTGCAACAATCCAACACAATTTTCAGCGTCGGTTTCGTTAATTGACACCGAGCGTGTCAAGGAAATAGCTTTCAACGACGAGCGAACGGAGCAATTTGCGTTGACGACCGATCGCAACGTCGTGTTTTTAACACGGGTCGGTGATAACTTCTTGAATCTTGTTTTGTCTCGTTCTATTTCATTTCTCGAGTTTTAGACAAGATATGGACTGTGTGCGATTTTATACTGTTTTCAAATTTCACATAAAACCTTTAGAACGGTCGCACTTTGATCTGCGATTATCCCAAAGTTATGAGGAAATTTAGGCAGAACTTGGGAATCTTCAATGGGTCTTGCTACGTGTCGAAGACGCAACAAGTGTTGACAGGAACGACAAACGGTATCACTCTCGGTTTTCACATTGATAATTTATTATCAAGTAGTTGAACTGTCTCTAACACGTTGCAATTCACATCCCAGGATACGTCCTGGTATGGGAAACTCTTTCTCCGGGGAAGACCACGGTCGACGACCTGGACTGTCAAAGGAGAAAACACATACAGACCATTAATTTACAGAAAAGCAGTATTAACGTTATTGTCGATAACGGAGGGTTAATAGTAACAATCTTATGTATTTTTTCAAGTCAAAAAAAATGTAACGTATGTAACTTAATCTCGTTAATTTCGCAGCAAGCTCGTAACGGGAAGCTCGAACGGTCAAATTACTTTCTACAATTATCAATTCAAACTTTTATACTGGTGCGAAAATCGCAATCTCGACTCCGTTCGTTGGATAAGTTTCAATCTTCGATCCGACTTAAAGGCTCCGATTTTTAAGTCCGACGAACCCGAGCGTAAGCTTTGCTTTGGTTGGTTTTTTCTCAAGTTACAAATCTCTCAATTTTCACGAGAAGACGTCGATGCGCACGGAAAATAAATTCCAATGAGCTGATGTCTTTTTTTCTTTCCGAATCAGACCACCAACACGAAACACGAGTGACGACAATCTCGGACAAACTACTCGATGCGATAAATGTCGCGCGTTGGCCTCCGTTTAATTTTCAAAATTTCCTCGCGTGTAAGTTGTTACGTAAATTATGTAAGAACGTCAAATCGACTGCGACTCCGTCTAATTTCACTTGTAGGTTCGTCTACGGGTGTGATAGCCTTGATACAAATGCCGGAGAAGAAGTTTCACCTGATGTTTCCTCATCCGGTCGCAACCGTGACCAGTATAGACGCTTATCCGGAGAGGTAGAACAAAATCGAAAAGAGTAATTTCAAATATCTCATCAAGATAGAAACACACATGTAATAATGATACAATAACGACAGCAATTATTTGATTGTGGGAGACGCGCGGGGCACCGTGAGCTTTTACAATTACGAGACGCGAGCTCTGATAACGTCCAAGAGCACGCCGCCTCTTCCGGACTTCCTGCCGATCCTCGAGAAACAGACGACCGACGAGAACATCGTCTACGTCACTTGTCCGCAGCATCGCGAGTCCTCGAAGGCCGTCACAGCGCTGAAGTTCTCGCCGAAATGTACACACACACGCTTGTTGACGAGTCTCTCTTGTGTATTTTCTAGAGAAAAAAAAACAAGAGCCGGAGAGAAATAAAGAGCTGAATTTCTCTCAGGCGATCTGGTGGTGTGCGGTCTGGAAAACGGAGCGATGTGGATTCTGCATCACATCACGCTGGATCCGTTGGACGAGATTCCGTACAAACACTCGTCCGCGGCCATCAGCAAAATCGCCTTCGGACGTTGTTCCGAGTGGATGGCTTACGCGGTAAAAGAAAATACGTGTAGTTTTTTGCGAATACGTTCGCACGCACGTTGCGCAGAGAAGGGTTTTATCTTCCAGGACGACGCGCTGACAGTGGCGGTGTTCCGGAGAAACGACGATCCTTCGAAGGCGAACGTGTGGAACTTAATCGGAAAGTATCGCTCGCACCGTCTACCCGTTAGAGACGTGCTCTTCGGCCCGGCTCCGGCCGGCTCCGACGTGCCGCAGCTCTTCTCGTTGGGGGAGGATCGAGAGCTCATCGAATACGATCTTCAGCACAGGTCGCTCGAGTGAATCCCGCGTTGCTTGTGAGAATCGCGTCAGAAAGACACGTTATATATTTCGTGATTCAACACAGCGGACCGTATCCGGTGCCGGGACTTCAGATCTTGCGTGTCCGTCGAATCGAGCAGAGCGCCGTTCCTCTTTGCCTAGCGTGGTATTGTCTCTCGGACACCGAGAGATTTCTCGTGATTGCAAATTCCGAGGTAGCGCTTTCGATCCGTCTGTGTGTGTAACAAAACATTTATTTATTTATTCGTAATTACAGTACAAATACAAGATCTTCTGCGACAGTCCCACCAAAGCGATACGCGGTACTTACTTGGGACCGACTTACGGAGGACCGGTGCAACACTTTCAAGTAACGCTCTGTATCTTAGGGTTTCAAGTTCGAATTCTTTAAAAAAAAACTAAATATAACAAAAAACAATTATATTTAATATATTTATAAATATTATTTAAATATTTTAAATAAATGTATACTTTTCACATATAAATTTTTAAAATTAACTTAATTCTTTTTTGTTTTACAACGACATTGAAATATTGTATCTCTCGAATGTCAATGTTTTCTCACAAAGATGTGCGATTGGCAAAGACTTTTGTTAATTGATTGATCTAACGCAGCGGGGGATTAAGTTAATTCGCGCGTTATGAAATCGCAAAGTATCTCGACAGATCCTGACGAACGAGAGGAGTTACATGGTGTTCGCGACCGACCGAGAGATCGGTCTTGAGTTACTGCCCCTCGACGGCAATCCTTACAAGATCGTCGGTATAACGGGCCATTCGCAAAAAGTTAGATACTTCGCGCGCCCATCATTATACGAACGGCACAAACGCGTGTGTATAAATCCGGTTCTGCTTTTGCAGATAACTGGCATATCTATCAGTCACTACGGACAGATGTTATTTACCACAGGCCGCGACGACCCGTGCGTGTTAATGTGGAAAATCAATTTCAGGTTGGTCAGTAGAAAAAAATAGTTTGGAAATAAAATTCTCACGCTTTTTCGTTACGCAAGACCGATCTCGCTCACGTAACCGCAGAGAAATAAAGAGAGTTCGTTAACTTTGCTCCGCAAACAATACCTCGCTTCTGACATCATCGTTCAAACATAGCCGCAATGACGTAGTCTTAATCACAGACGATTAAACGACATTTCTCTCCCCGTTCAGATCCGTTGACGCAATGGCGCAATTGGGCGGGAAGAGGCTCGCGCCGTTTTACTGTCTCATCGAGGACGGGAGGAAAGGACGTCTGATGAGCGAGATGAAGGACATGTTCGATTACGCGAAGATACTGCATCAGGGCGAGTGCTCGACCGTTCCCAGAGTCGTGTCCGACACCGTGGCCGTCGAGCAGATCCCGAATCTGATGCGAGCCGTCGGATACTTCCCGACCAACGAGGAAGTATAATCTCTCTCGGCACTTTTTCTCCATCTCCGCGTCTCCTCTTCCTTTCCGTATCGTTAAAATCCGACTCTTCAAGACGATCATAAAAAGACGATCTTTCCGTTTAATCTTCTACTTTTTCTTTCATTATCGGAGGATTCGCTAAAACAAAAGTAAAAATTTTTATTTCCAAGATAGAAAACATGCTGACGGAAGTGTGCTACAAGCACTACGTCAAAACCGGCGAGCTCGTCGACGAGATCACTTTCGAGAACTTTGTGCGACTTTACGTGAATCACAGACCGGCGTTCCGGATCGGCGCGCGTCAGATAAGAGAAGCTTTCCGCACCTTCGTCGAGGAGGACGCCGAGGAGGAGGAGGTTCCTACTTTGACGCGAGAGCGTTTCGTGCGAGTTTTACTGGGCGAAGCGATATCGGGAACTCAGATAAAAGACAGTGAGTGCTCGCCGATGAATCTTCTTCCGATTGTCGACGCGTCTCTTTCCTCCCCCGGTTTTCATTCACCTTCTCTCGCTCAATCTTTAGGCAATCCGTTAACTCCGAGAGAAGCGCGCGAGTATCTCGAGCTGCTCCTGCGTTGCGAGCCGCCGCGGTTATCCGTCGACTTCCTCCCTTCGGTAATGTAACTTCTTGCCTACGCATGCAGACAATTTGCGAGCAATAATTGTCAAAAAATTCACTTTGTAAGGATAGAAATAATAAGATAAAGAAGTCGTTGTTTAGGCTTCCCGAGAGAGTAATGTATTGTTACTTTATGATACAGACAATATCTTACAGAGATTTCACCACTGTTATCACGGGTGTTGTTGTCGAGTTGGAGGAAACTAGGACTGACAAGGAAATCGGCGCGCGATGGATCCCCATCACTCCTGCGGGAACGCTGTGGGAACAATCTGAGAGGAATTTTCTTCAACTGTAACACAACGCGAATCCAAAGATCTCGAGTGTTTTTTTTTTTTGTGAAAAATTTAAAATCAACAGATCGAAGAGGCGCCGGGGAAGGGAGAGACACTGGCAGATCTCGCCGCTTTCGTCCATCTCTTACGCGTAAAAAGGAGACGTCGTACAATATATTCACACGGAAATTATTCGGGAGGAGACGGTATAAAAAAAAAGAGCACGCGACGAACGTCCCCGTTTCTGTAATACTGTTCAGTCAACTTTTTGTACACACATATTTGTAAACGTATTTTTTTTTACCATTTCCAAAAAATTACAATACTTACGACTGTGCCGCGTGTCGTTATCTTGTGTAATCAATTTGCTACGATCAATCAAAATTTTACTTTATCACCGGTTTATTACAACAATACGATCGAAAGATTAACAAGAGCGTCACCGACCGATTAAAATTGGCTTCCCGACGAGACGACCGGGGAGAACTGGTCGGCGAAAGAGAACTTCGAAGAACCGTTCTTCGATCTCTCGGGGGAGACGCAATACACAGACTAGAAGTAGAGAAAATAAATTCGCCTTTCGAGAGGTACGTCGTTTTCAAAGGAGGATGCGCCAAAAGGAGCCAATGTACTCTCGGCGTAAAAAAAAAAAAAAAGAGAGAATCACAAGATCAATATAACAACGCGGTTAAACACAAAACTTAACAGATCGGCGATTTAAAAAAAAAAAACAAATTTTTAACGTCGTCCATTATCGATAAAAGAAGAAACGGTCACAATAATTTGTTTTCGGCGAGAAAATTAAATTTTGTGTTTTGATTTTGTGGTAGGCAGACTTCCGTGGTCCACCATATGGTCGCTTTTGTGGAGAATTCTCGCATAAAATAATTACATGTATTGTTTGCAATATGTAATAACTATTTCAGATATTAATAATTTGTCTAAATATCATATAAAAGCTTGTGTGTTTTGTTTATCGATAAATCGTCTCGTTTTTTTTTTGCAGTACTCTCGGTGGTACATTTGCTTTGTGGTCAATAATATGTCAATATTATAATATGTTTGGACACACAAGCGTGAATTTCTTTTTTTTTTTTAATTTCTCTTTACACACGCAGTTACGCTTTTCTCAGGAACAACTCGAGGGGGGAGGGGAGGGAGGAGGGAAAAGAGAACAACGCGAGTTCGAGCGGCGTCTGGAAAACGAAGGGCTCTCCAGTGGGATCCGGCACACGGGACACCGCCAGCAGTGCCGACAATCGTCAATGCAAGCGCACCGGGGGGTTTCAAAGATTTTCACAGATTTGTAAACCACAGCCCCACCCTCACGAAAAAAAAAAAAAAAAAAAAAAAAAAAAAAAATCTTCTACTAAATCTCTACCTATCTAATCACCTAATTGATTTTCATTATCAACGCTACATTATTATATAATTGTTTTTTTTTTCTTTTATATATTATTATATTACATGGCGCGCCGTCTCGTTAAAAGAAGTACAAAGAAATGTACACAAGAAAAAACCACATCTTCATTTTCTCCTTACAAACTCTAGGACGTATTTACAACACAGTTATATGTACAAACGCACACACTCGCAATACACACATTCCCTCTCTCTCTCTCTCTCTTTCTATATCGACTTAAGAAAAATATTAACATGGAACAGTGTAGCATTGTTTTTTTTGTTTTTTTTTTTGTTTTTTTTTGTTTTTTTGTTTTTTGTATTCCTCTCACTTGTGAAAAAGAAAGAAAAAAGAAAGAAAAAACTTCTAGAGTATCATGCCTAGAAAAGCAACGATTATTCTCTGATCGGTTTGGTAACAGAATGTCGTCGTGTCGCGGGGAAACAAAACTCGTCGTCACTACGTCAAACTATCATTCGCAGTAATCGTCGTTGTTCTGAACGATACCGTGCTTCTTCCGACAGTCCGGACAGTACCACTTGCCCCTGGGCGGCACCATTATGCCGACGCACTCGAAGTGAAACCACTCGATGCGGCAGTTCGCACCGTCGCACGCTATCATCTCGGACATCTCGTCGTACGGGCACCGACAGTAACAATATTTGGTGACATTACTGTTCCGCTCGCCGGTGGTCGCCGGTGTGTCTTGAACGACGGTCGAGGTCTTGATGACGGTCCTCGGCACCTGTTCCGTCTCCACCTCGGATTCGCTGCTTTCGCTGCTGCTCTCGCCCGGATCGTCCGATTCGGTGGCGGACGCGGCGACCGGCAGCGTCTCGGGTAGAGGTGCCTCCTGGATCGTCGCTTGCTCCGGCGGAAACAATCTGTTGCCGTATGGCGATGCGATCGACTTGGCGCTGAAGGTGATTTTCGGCGGTGCCACCGCCGGTTTCGGATTCGCCGGGGGCGTCGCGACAGACGGTGGCGCAAAAGCCGGGACGGTGGCTACAACGGAGTCGTTCTTGCGCCACCTCCCGAACGACTGCTGCTTCTCGTGCGGCTCGTCGTCGCTCGAATCGCCGTAGAAACGCTTCGGCACGCGTTTCCTCTTCGAGACTCTCTTGTTCTCCATCTGTTCCGGCGTGTTGCTATTCGGATTTGCACTGGCGACGGTAGCGGCTGGCGATACCTGTTGCTGCTGATGATGCATCATGTCCATCGTGGCGGTCACACCGCCGTACAGATCGTTGCACGTCGGCAGCAGGTTCGGTGTCGAGGACCTGCTGCGGGGATGCTGTATTGGTGTCGACGCAGCGAATCCTGGATTCTTCTGATAAAACGTCTTGGGAATGTTCAGCTTAATCGACTCCGGAGTCGCCGCGCTTGTCGCGTTACGCCTGTTATTGCCGACCCTTTCGCCTTTCCGTCGTTTCTTCGTCTTTATCTTCCTCTTCTGCGACGACTGCTGCTGCGGTCGCTGATCCTCAACGGTCATCGCGATTGATTCCGGTGGCGCGATCATTTCCGTGTTCACAATTCCGTTGTTCAGCGGCGTCAATGGCTGTTGCGACGCGGGCAGCAACGACGTAGACGTCAACGCGGGCGCGACAGACGCCAACAACTGATTGCGCTTCTCCATCAGAATCTGATCGGCGTGCAACTTCGGATTCTCGTCGTAAAAGTCCTCGTCCGTCTCGGTTTCCTCGGTCTCCAGATCGGATTCCCGCAGCAACGGCTTCGGCGGTGGCGCCGGAGGCTCGCTTGTCACTTCCGGAAGCTTCGCGGAACTATGTTCCGTCGTTACTTCCGTCGGCTTGGTCTCCGGCTCGACGGACTGCGACTTATTCTCCCGCGAAGTTTCCTTCTCCTTCTTCCGTTCCTTTTGATCGCCGGATCGCTTCTTCGACGAGCTCTCGGAACTTTCCGAATCGGAGCTGCTGTCGGACGAACTACTGCCGGACGTGCTGCTGCAGCTGCAGTTGGAACTGCTGCAACCGCTCGAGTCGCTGTCGCTCGAAGAGCCGCTGTCCGCATTGCGGTTGGGACTGGCGGTGGGTGACGGGGTCTTCGCAGAAGACTTGGCATTATTCCGCTGTTCGTCTTTCGCGTCGTTGTCCTTGGCGGCCGCTCCGTCTTCGGTCTTCTCCGGGTCGGAATAGACCACGCAGTAGTCGTGATCTGTCAGAATGATGCTCCTCAGGTACGCGGCGTCGGTTTCGGGCACGCTCTCCTTGAGCGCGACGTTCTTGGCCGACTCCTCGACGTCCAAGCTGGCGGCGTACGTTTTAAAATTGTCCCATATACCATCCATAATGCGCGCCTCTTTCTTCTTCTCCTCCTCGTTTCGTTCCACCTCGTCGGCTATGTCCTCGTTGACCGCGCCGGCAGCGTCGTCGACGGTTTCCTCAACGGTTTTGCTCGTCTCCGCATTATTTTCCTCGCCGCTTTTTTCCTTCTCCGTCGCTTTATCCGCGCTCTTCTCGTCCTCGGTGTCCGTGTCGCTCTCGGATGACAAATTGAGCGGCGGCAAGTCGTAAACGTCGACCACCCTTTTCACAGCCTCGGGTTTGGCAGTCTCGACGGTTCCCGCTGCGGTAGCCGCTGCGCTGTCGGTCACCGTCGACGCGTTACCTTTGTCCACCTCCTCCTTGTCCGTCGAGACGCTGATCACGTCCACGTGAATCTTCTCCTCCTTGTGAGCCTCCTGATGCTTGGCCAAGAGCTTCCGCGATATAAAACGCTCGCTGCACTCGTCGCAGCCGTACGGCAGATCGCCGGAGTGGAGTCTCTTGTGAACCTTGAGCGCGACCGCGCGACTGAAGCTTACGCTACACTCGTCGCAGACGAACGCCGTGGGCGGTATGCAAAAGTGATAAATGTGCGGCCACTTCTTCTGCAAGCACTTCCGGCACAGCACGCTCTCGGTGCCGTGTTTCCAGAACAGATGTTTCGTGATGTCCGGCTTGTTGCGATACGTAATGTCGCATCTGTGGCACATATGATTGAGCTTGTGCTTCCAAACGTGATTCGAGAGACGCTGCTGATTGCCGGTCGCCTCGAGGCAAACGTCGCAGATGTGGTGACGTTTGCGCAAATGCACCATCAGCCGGAACGCCGACGGAAGAGTCGCCACCGTGCAGAAGCAGCACCGGTAACGCAAGTTGACCGTTTCCGACGAGTAAACGCCCGGACATAAATGGCACAAAAGCTCGCTGTAGCTGTAGAACGTCGACTTGCACATTATGCAGATCAGTATCGGCTTCTGATGCATCTTGCGATTATGCAAATAGAGTTCCTTGTGCACCGCGGTGTGAAATCTGCAGTGAAAACACTCGTATATCAGTACGGCGGGCACATTGTACGTTCCGTTCGTGGTGTTGTACGTGTCCAGATTGAAGTAACGATTCTCGAGCTCGTCGAGCGATCTCTTAACGCGCGCGGTAAACTGTTCCGCGTGTATGATTATCGCGGGATGCTGCGGTTGGAACTTGTGCTCCGCCAGCATGTGCAGACTGAGTTGCTTGCCGTTCACGGCGATGTGTCGCGCGTGATTGCAATAAACGCAGAAAGGACTGGCGGTTTCTATGCAGCGCTTCAGTAGGTCCTCCAGTTCCATGCTGTCCAGAGTGCCTTCGATGTTCAGGTCTATGTACGGGGCGTCCTCGCCGGCCAACGCGATGCTGGTACCGTCACCGATCGGCTGGTCGCTCGGTTGGTCGTTCGCGACGCTCTCCGTTCTCTCATCCACGTTGTTACCGATTGTCTCGCCGACATTGTCGCTCGGGGCTGCTTCCGCGATGCTGAACGTCCCGTCGTTGCTCGCGCCAATCACGATTCCGTCGGTCTCTTCCTGATTCACCTCGTTTTTTGCATCGTCTTTATCTTTCTCGTTCTCCTCTTCCGCCTCTTCGCTCTCCTCGGGATTGCTGTCGACCACCGCCAGTTTGTCGCTGTCGGAATCGCTGTCGTCCAGCTCGACCGCTTGATCGCTCATGACATCTCTCACCTTTTCCGAACCATTTGACATTTCCTTCGATGTCGATCCCTCGGCGTTGTTGTTCTCTTCGGATTCCTTGCTCGGCACGGCCGTCGCGACGCTGAACTGTGAGTTCCTGCTGCAAATCTTGATGACCAAACTCCTGTCGGAAGGAGCGGTGGCGTTGAACGAGACCGAGGCTTGAGATTCGACTGTGCTCGACGCAACGGGGATCTCTTTCTCCTTCTCCTCCTCCTCCTCTTCTTCTTCTTCATCTTCCTCTTCCTTGTCGACGCTCTCGTAGGTTTCCTTCTTCTCTTTGGATTGCGAATCCGACACATGAGACTCGTGTTGCGGGCTGAACAACGATCGAGGAATTGGACTTTGACTTTGCGCATCCTGCGGGCTCTCGTACGATCGAAATCCGGATTCAGTTCCGGGTTCGCACGTGGTGTTCGATTTCGTGTCCACCGTCGCGACCTCCTCGGCCTCCGATCGTTCCGGACTGGGCGCCTTCGAGCTGGTAGAGCAAATCGGATCGATGTCGCTTTTGTCGCACGTCTCCTCGTCGTCGGCAATCATCTTCTCGACGTGCGACGTTCGCACGTTCGTGTACGTCGGACTCTCGTCTCTCTTCTCGGTCTCGTCCGTGTGTATCGCTCGCGACACTTCCAAGATGGTTTGGGTCACGCTGTCGTAAGGTTCGTTGCGATCGAGCTGGCAGTTCTGCATCGGCGACTTTTCCACCGATCCCTTGTCGTAATTGCCACACAACACATCCTTGTTCATCGCCTGTTCGTCATTCTCGTCGTTCTCGTCGGACGAGTCGACCTTGTACCTGGACACTTCCATTATCGTCTCGGTGATCGTGTCTCTGGGAAGATTGTTGGCGACTTCTCTTTGAACGTCGGTAACGAGCTGACTTTCGTTGCATCGGGCTTTCGAGTTGCTGAGTTTTCTCGCCAGTGTGTTTTGCTTTTGCTGACGAAGATTCTGCGCGCCGTCCCCTCTTTGCTTGTCTCTGTATTTCATTTCTTTTCTCGGCAGACCCTTACCGCCGAGACGCGCGGTTTTCTCCGGCAGAGGTACGGTCGCCGGCGACTCGCTGTCCGCGCGCGTCGTGTCCGCGATGGACAGCGGCGTCGCGGTGCCGCTCAATTCCTTGTCGGTGTCCGACGACGCCGCCGCGAGATTGCAAGTGGCCGCATGGGTGCCGGTCTGTCGGCATATGGTGCACACCGACGAGCCGGTGTCAGCCGCGTCTTGCTTGATCGGCGGACAGTAATGATTGTAAAAATCATCCGTTTCCGAAAAGTCCTTCTCGCAGGTGCAACAGACCAGGTAGCACGAACCTTTGAAGGTTTTGTAGAAATCCTCGACCGAGTCAAACGTCATCTCCGGTACGCTGTGTTTCTTCAGCAAATGATAGGACAGTCTCTCCGCCTGGCCGAACATACCCAGACAGAATAGACATATGTGGCGCTTGTGTATGTCTCTCATGTGGAGAAAGAGATTCCAGTTCTCGAAGTACGTGCCGCACGCCGAGCACAGATAGACCTTCCGCGTGATCTTGAAGTTGCTGGCCACGTGCGGCACGGACGTGCCACTCGACTCGGACGTGCCGGGCATGGGGGTCATGCTGGAATTGCAAGAGCACGAGTTCGGTCTCGAATTTGAGCCGCAAGCTGTCCCGCACTTGGAGCATTTGTATTTCGTGGATGGTTGCAAACCCAGATATTGAGCGTACTCCGCTATCTTACGTTCTCGCTTTCCCTCCGTCTTTTTGTCCTTGCCCCTCGCATTGGGATGCGCCGTCGGCTGTTGCGCCGACTCCTGCGCGCTGATTTTCGACCGTGCTGGATGAACCTCGCGTGTCTGTGCCAAGATGCGTTTCTTGAAGCCCTTGAACGGGAACTTGGGACTGCTCGTGACCGTGTTCCTGGCCGGGGAATCCCTTCCTCTCACCGAATTGTAGTGCAGCAATTGATTCTCCTCAATCACATCCGTGTATATGTCGTCAATGGAATGTTTCAATGAACTGCTCAACGTGGAATCTTTGAGCTGTTGTTCCTCTAAGATATTCCACATATCTAAATCTTTGCTTTCACCATCCTCATCTTCCATAATAGTGCGCACTTATATAGAGATTCACCTGAAACACGCAATTGCAAATTGGTATACTTACGTCACATGCGTGAGGGAAAATTAATTTTACTCTCAGCGCAACAAGGATTGTTAATTACACACATACAAACCAATTGTAACTACGTACATTTTGAATTCCGAGTAACAAGAGCGAGAAAAAGTGCGTCTATATTACTGTTAAGACAATTTTGACGAGACTCGTACAAACTCAAGTGAAGTTGTCCATGAATGAATGTATACCTCGAACGCAGATACACAGCAATGGCGTTTCGTGATACACCAGAGAGAAACTGTATTAATAGAATCTCAATCGGACATCGAGATCGTCGCCACTGCTATTACGTCGTAGCGCGCGCACGTGATGCCACTGGATTCGGTGATTTTGCCGATTCCTTTGTCGATTCTCTGCCCGCTCGCGAAACTTCGCAGGTTAAAAAAGAACTCGGGCACTCGCAGTCACCTGTTACTCCTACGGAAAAACTCGACAACCTCGCGACGCGTCACGATGATCGCCAATTAGGCAAAAAGCGAAAAAGTGAACAGCCCCCCGAGAGAGAGGAGGCACGTCCCGATACTATTGCGTCTATATATAATCGCCGGTGTAACGCGCAACACGGCGAATCGGCACGGGAATCGCGACGGTCTCAACTTTCTCCTCGAACGAGCTCCGTCGACCGTCTCCCGGAGAGACGGGAAACGACGCGCGGTATAACAAAGGCGGAGATTGAAGTCTCCGTTCGCTTCGCGAATCGAAGGATGATTCGCGCGAGGAGAGCGCGAACGTTTTCGCGCGGCGGAAAAACGGGAGCGATCGCGCCGGGTTTGCGTGAAACTTACTTCTCGTGAAGTTGCGGAGCGACGTCGGGCGTCGCCTGAGCGACAATGCGATCGGCTGCTTGATCTGCGACACGTAGCGCTTGGCGTTTCGGCGCCTCCGACTAGCTGGCTGCGATGCGCGACGGAAAGGTTAGTAAAATGGCGTCATATCAATTGAGCACCATCCGAGCACCTCCAACACGTTTCCTCAGTGATGCCACCTTTCGTCGTAAGCACCGTCGTGTCTCGCCCGTGACAGCCCGCGAGAGGTTAGTTCGCGAGTTTGTTGTTGTTACACACGCGAGAACACGTAGCGGCTATACGCCGATTTGCGAGGACGTCGCCGCGCTGCGAATTCAACCTGGACGATCCAGTCGCGACAGAAAGACACTCGTGAATACGCGAACCGCGAAGATCTCACAATCCGCTCGTTGATCGCCGCTCACCGTTCAACACCGCGAAACCTCAACTAACTGACGATGCGATCGCATCTCTCGCGTAAATATACACTCAGCATTTCGCCCGCGTGCTCCATCCCCACCTACTGGATGATTTTTTTACTCTCGCACCGAGACCGACGGTGGCGGGCAAATATGGCGGCGATTAAAGTCCGGTTTTCACTGTGATTCGATCGTCCGACACGATTGATCAATTCCTCGAGAAGCGTTCCCGGATTGGCTCCGTAAACGTAGTCTGTGATTGGTTGATACATAGCATAAAACTATATGGGCCAATAAGCGTCTAGCATAAACTCACCATATTATTTACATAAAACAAAGCATAAAACTATGCTACATAGATGCTCATTGGTCTAGATAGTCCTATGCTATGCGTATGCACTCTATGTCATTTTGTGTGTTAGGCCTATCCTACACAAAATGACATAGCTGCATATGCATAGCATAAAACTATATGGGCCAAT
>QVNV01019085.1:0-17756 GCA_014825455.1 Pseudomyrmex pallidus
AAAAAGAACTTTTAGTTCAAAATTCCACTCTCTTTCACTCTCTTCAAGGTTTACTAATCATTGCGGGACACCCTGTATATATATATGTACGCGTATTGAAATATTCAAGGTTTTAGATTTCAATATGCCTTGCTTTTAAATTTATAGCAGAAAACTACTCTCCTTGCTAACACGTTTTCATTTTTATCATGCGGCCGACAAACGCGAAAAAGATCTGCTATTTTCCTTGCCTTTATTGTTTTTATTCTAATTAATTATCCTGTATATTTATCGAAATTAAATATTGGCGAAGCGAGCGTATATATAATATTATACTCATATTACGTTATTCATGTAACAATCCGTACTTTAACAACATCATAAACTCTCTTTCAAATATTTGTCATATACATATTATACACATTATTCACGCATTGATCAAACAGTTTGATTGAAATATTTATCTCTCTACATGTGTATTATTAAAATTATTTTATATACATATTTTTTTGTAACTGTTAATATTTAATCATCATAATTTTCTAATTATTTTCATATCAATCAAATATTATTATTATTTATTTTAGAATTCTCTATCGTCATTGTATTT
Organism: Pseudomyrmex pallidus; assembly: GCA_014825455.1. Taxonomy (NCBI): domain Eukaryota; kingdom Metazoa; phylum Arthropoda; class Insecta; order Hymenoptera; family Formicidae; genus Pseudomyrmex; species Pseudomyrmex pallidus. The sequence goes on from QVNV01019085.1 coordinate 590, forward strand.
GAGTGTTACATTTTGATTTCCAATTCGCAGAGACAAATTGTTTCCGGTGTAAATTTACGAAATGACTTATACTTGTGTGATACACAAAACTCGCGCAATTAGCGGATCGTAAATCGTGAATGAATAATGCTTTGTGTGCTATGCGAATAAACTTTGCTTCTCCATGTTGATGGAGCTATCGCTACACTCCATGTACAATTCGCCTGCATCGAACTACGAGAAAATAAATAAATTATCATCGCACATCATTGCGATATCAGTGTAAATTACTTTTTATTTTTTATTATATTTTATCCGAAAAAAATCTTTGCTCGATATTTGTCGGCCTTGTCATTTTTTTTTCTATTTTTCGGTTCTAGTTTTTTCCGCGATGCAATTCAAAAGTAAATTAATCCGAGTCTCTCGTTGTCAAAGCGGAAACGCAACGTGTATATTAACAAAAAAGGAAACGCGGAAAAATTAAAAATACCGTGCAAAACGTAAAGAAGAGCGAAAAGCTTGGTCCGCGCGCGTCGCTGACTAATCTGATCTACCGGGTAGACTGTGAGAACCTCTGCGCGTTTCTCCCGTGGCGTGCTCTCTCTCTCTCTCTCTCTCTCTCTCTCTCTCTCTCTCTCTCTCTCTCTTTTTGTATGTGTGATGTTTGTGAGCACGCGCGTGTATGTGTGCGTGTGCGCGCAGCGCGGCTTTATTACGTATTCACCACTAACACATACGAGAGAATCGCACAGCTTCTCCGTCGGGCGGGCGAATCGAGCCGAGCCGAGCCGAACTCTGTGAATCCGAGCGCGGCGCGGCGCGTCGTCGTTATCGTCGGCGTCGGCGTCGGCGTCGTTCGACGTTATCGACGACGCCGCCTCCGCTCACTCTGCCTCGAGCTGTCGAACGCGCCGCACGCTTCTTCTCTTCACATCACGCCAACTCAATCTTCTCTGGCTCTCTTCGTCATCGTTATTGTTGTGCCTCCTCGTCGTCGTAGAACTTCGTCATTGACGTCACTTTCGGGTCGACGTCAGTTGCTCTTTTAGCTCGCCAGTTATTTCTCTCCTTGTGCCGCAGACTGACGACGTTCCTTCTCTCAGTTCATCTTTCAAGATCCGATCGCTTTTCCCACGTTTTCAACATAGTCCTTGCCTCACCTCAGTTACTCCCCGAGTTTTACCGCCGAAAAGTTTTCCATCATCTCGCAATCCCGATCGATCGATCTCTCTCGTCGAGTATTCTCTCAGAATCTCTCGGCTTGTGTGTCGGGGTCGAATCTCGCGGCTTGTGCGTCTCCCATGAGAGAGCCGGCGAGTTGGTAGACTCTTCTTCTCTTTCGGTTGACGTGTCCTTGAAGATCGCATCTCGCTCTTCGCGAATGTCGTCGTCGCGCTCGAGCCGCACGTTGTCCTCTCCTGAGGACGTGTCTATCACTCCGATGAGACCGTTCTGCCGGCAATTTGCGGGTCCTCGCGAGCGAGATGACGGTAGCCGGAGTCGCGATACGACCTAAGGCCCTCGTAATAACCTGAGCGAGGCGGCTCAGATCAGATCAGATTGCTTGACGACAGACTCGAAGAAGAGCGAAAGTTGGACCAAACCGGAAGAAGGGAATCGCGCGGATTTCAAGGTAAAAGTTCCGACGAAGGCGTCTACTTGTAGAGAATTGAGGGTTTTCCCGAATAAATCGAGGCAGAAAGGAAGTATATCTTGTTTTTTGCCCTTTCTCTCTCTCTCTCTCTCTCTCTCGTCCCCTTTTCTCCACCGGCCGGCTTTGAATCAATAATCTCCAGTGAAGATTATATATGTAGGTACTCTTGTAGTATCTTGTACTCGGAGGGTTGATAAGGCAAACATGAAGGGAAGTTTCGGTGCGAATGGTGGTTCGTGTCACGTTTTGGAAAATTGATTTTCCTAGTTATCAATGTATTCTATCTCTCCATCGCTCTCTCCTGGTGCGCGATATCAGTGCGCGGATTATTGATTTCTCTATTCTCTCTCTCTCTCTCTCTCTCTCTCTCTCTGGCTTGCTTATATTATTTTCAAAAAGAAAGAATACGCGATTGTCATTTGTTGAAATCTGTCTCGAAAAACGGAGGAGAACTGGAAGTTATTTTAGTGTCTTTAGACTTTTTTTTTTTTAATTTGTTCTCTCCAAGTACTTTCCCTTCCTTCCGTTCATGCAATTTAAATATTACGTGTACATTGCATATAGCATTAGTACCGTGATCAGCACCTATTGCAACATTTAATTTAATGGTGATAAAAAAATTCTAGTAATTTTATTGCTTTATCGATTTTTTTACGCGCAATAAATCAAATTGCTGAAATCAAAATTAATCGATATCCGACAACGAAGGACCATTCTCTAATTGTGGGACTTAATTTGGTTTTTTGTAGATGGCACAGTTGCCCGAGATGGAATCGCCTTCGGCCTGTCAGGAGTATCTCGTTGAGGCCCAAGAGGATTCCACCTCAGTGGATCTCGCAAGTACGTCGTCGACAACGATGACGACAACAACGACGACGACGACGACAAAGACGACAACAACGCCAGCAGAAGATGCCGCGCGTCAATCCGTCAATGGAGACTTGCGTGAGAATTCGGTGATGGTGCACGAGAGGATAAACAAAAACTCGGAGAACGGAGAACTCCCGGAGGAAAGACAATCCAGTGATAATTTTTGTTTAGAAAAAAAAGAGAAAGAAGAAATTGAAAAGGAAGAAGAGAAAAAAGAAGTGGAAGATAAGGTCAGTGAGGACAAAGAAGATTCGATAAAGGAACTTCTTCAGGAACCTGAGGAATCGATAAAAACAGTCGGTCCTCAAACTCATGATCTTGACGACGAGGAAACCAGGCTTGAGAAGCCAGTCTGCATTTCTAGGAAGAGATCGGTCGAAAGCGATTTCCTACCAATCGTCGAGGAAGTGAAGAAAGTGGGTCTTGAGATTTCGGAAAAGCAGGCGATGCAGCTGAAAAACGACATCAGGAGATTGTCGCCGGTGCTTGTAAGCACGCGGGAGAGAACGCTGGGCGAAATATCTTTGATTTCGGAATCGTGTTCTTTCAAGGACGACAACGATGGCAAAACAATGTCGAAGAGCAGCAACAATAGTCACGACGAACTGTCGCAGGAGAACGAGATTCCGGTTACTAAGGACCGTGCGGAAAAAGATGTCGACCAAGCGAAACAGGAAGCGATTGCCAAGGTTACCACGAGTTCTCCGGCAGAGTGCACAAGTTGCGACAATGCACTCGAGATCACCTCGGATCGCGAAGAGAGAAAGACAGTTGGGTGCGACAGTCAAGAGAAGATATTCAATGTTGATTCTTCAGTGTCCTTGGAGGGATGCGACGGTTTCAAATCGACGGAATCGAATCAACACGACAACGTCAGTGATATCGGGAGCGCGCCTGACGTTTCGATTGAAAAGTGCGTCGACGGAACGACGAATACTGTAGTCTCGAGTCCCGTCTGTCGGCGTTTGTCGGTGGTGCTAAACCGCATCGACAACGTAGACGTGATAAAACCGAAGGATGATGTCGTTGAAAAAGATCCGCTGTATTCTGAAAGAAAAAGAAATCTTGAAGAGGAATACAGCGCGTCAGATAAGACTCCCTCAAAGAAACAGCGGTGGCATAACGACACTTCGCCGATGACCAGATCAAGGACAAGCGAGCTGATGGAACCTGTCCGTAGTTCAAATAATCTGGTTTTGAAGAAGTGCAAAGTGGTGCTAGAACGAATTAGCGACGAGAAACAATCTCAATCAGTAAAAGCCGACGAAACCGGTACTACTTCGCAGAAACTCGAGAGAGAAGGATCCGCGCCGGTGTCCGTAATCGGCCAGTTGGAGGAAGACGAAGAGGTGGTGCTAGCGGGTCCTTCGGTTTCTGGCGAACGCGACCAAGTGTTCAACGAACTGGACTCGTCGGAGACGATGCCAAGTTCGCCGGAGGAGATGTCGGAACCAACAATGGACGTCGTTGAGAGTGTCGACACAGAGACGGAAACTGAGACCGGGTCCGACAGTTCGGAGGTGTCGCCTATCGTGAACATTCGGGAATTGCGCAATGTCGACATAACGTCCGATCAGTTGCCGTGTCCAGAAGCGGAACCGCTTTGCTGCGTGGAGGCGATGGCGCCGATTATGACAAGACTGGAGACCGAGCGACCGGAAACTTACACCGAGGATTCCGCCGAGAGTTTGGCTCTGACAACTGGCGCCAGAGACGACGTTAGATCCGATGGGAGCGATTCCGGTCTAGGTAATGAAATTCCTGGTGATCCTGGTCCCACACCGGCCCCTGAAAGCGATTCCGAAACCTCTTTTCTCGATAGGCTGCCGGATGATATCCTCTCCGACAAAGAAAAAGGTGAGATTTACTTTTTTCTTCAAATTATCTTTCTAAAGTATTTCATTCACTCAGTATCTAATCAATTAATAAGGAATATTCGCATAAAGAATATATGTGTTTTATTCTTCTATTGAAAATATATTATTGCAAATTAAAAATAAAATGATCAGTTTCTATTGTTACTATTTAAATGAAGAATTGATAAATCTAGACAACCAATTACGAGAAGACCGGTTTCCTTTAAAATCCGTTATTTTTAAATTACAAAAGTTCTAGGATTTGACAGCAATTTCCCATGCCAGTTCAATCTCGCAATTGCTAGTCTCGAAACTCCGAGCGAGCAAGCGAGGAGAGCGCAACTCGATAAACCTCGCATTGATTGTCAACACGCGATATACTAGGTGTTCCAGAATCGATAGAATTCTAGATTATGACGAGACGCATGATATTGTTTTTTGTTGATAAAAATTGATTAAAATCTTCTCGAATATCGAGCGAGCAAAATGCTAATAATTAAATCGTTAATAATTAATATTTCATTTCAGTAAAATTTACTTCAAATTAAAATTGTTGCTTCGCAATTTTTTACCCCGACTGAAATTCAATTTAAAATTCAATTTAAAATTATTTCACTGCAAAGCAATTTTTTACATTTTACATTTTTTTTTTTCAGGCATGAACCAACTGGACAATTTTGCGACGTCGTCGGGCGCGACCGGGATACCGGAACAGCCGACGAGCTTTCGAACACTGCCGGCTAAGAGCAACCTAAAGCGCAGATTGATCGACTGCATGGAGAATGATGAGTCGCGGAACAACACCGAAGAGCCTATGAAGAAGAAGCGCAACATCCATTTCGACGCCGTAACTGTTTATTACTTTCCAAGGGCGCAGGGTTTTACCTGCGTACCTTCACAGGTGAGAAAATTAACATCTTTCTTTAGATAAATAAAACTTTAAAAATTGTAGTCGGATTTGTGTAAAACACGATTTTGATCATCCTTGTTTCAGGGCGGCAGCACGCTCGGGATGAGCGCCACGCACACACACGCCGAGAGATTCTCATTATCGGAACACGCCGCCGAACAGAGGCGAATTCATCGCGCCCGCTTAGCGCAGCTACGTTCCGAGCGCAACTGCGCAATCAACTGCGTGACCGAAACGGCGTCGAGCTCGGAAGATCCGAGCGACGACACCGACGAGGAGCCGAGCGATAACGAGGATCTTGACATCGATAGCTACTACTTTTTGCAACCGGTGCCGACGTCGCAGCGTCGGGCGCTGCTTAGAGCGGCCGGTGTCAGAAGAATAGATGGCGTTGAGAAGGACGAATGTCGTGACATCCGGGCGAGCAGAGAGCACTGCGGATGTGGTTGTAAGGGATATTGCGATCCTGAAAGCTGCCCCTGCAGTCGAGCCAATGTCAAATGTCAGGTAAGTTGCGAAATTAATCCCGTCTAATGAGATTTATCTGATTGCAATCTCGAAACTGATATATGATCTTTCGACTCAATTCACGATTTCCAGGTGGATCGACCTGGCTTTCCTTGCGGCTGCACGCGAGACGGTTGCGCGAATAGCTCCGGCAGAATCGAATTCAATCCTATACGAGTGCGAACGCATTTTATTCACACTCTAATGCGATTAGAATTGGAAAAGAAACAACGCGAGGAAGAGGGTAGCGGCGATCACGATCAGACGGACAATCAGGGCCAAAGCAATAGAAATGGATCATTGAGGAATATCGGTTCTCTCGGCTCTGTGATGGACACTGCCGGCAACGGCGACGTGTGTACGATTCCAGGACCTAGGAGCGGAAATGGAGGCGGGGGTGGATTTACGACTCTGCACTACGAGACGAGTCATGACGGCGGCATAGTGACGGCCGGTTGCCAGCCGGAAGTGCCCGGCACGCGAGAGGACAGTCTGGATTTGTACGCAATCAGTGACGATTGTTATCCGAGCGAAGACGCAGTAGACGGCAGCCAATCGATCGTACAGCGAAAGCTGCATCCAGAGTTCAGCCAAGCCTTTCAGAGCTTCTCGCCAGGTGGCACACAAAGCCCCGGTGGCAATGGTGGCGGTATGAGCTTCCAGCAATCTTCGTATCAGGATTACGGCTCGCCATATGCGGGCCTCCCGTCCACATCGCGGGTGCCACAGTTTCAACAGCCGCAGTTCCAATCCTCGGCGCCGCCCAATCCAGCCGCGTTTTCGCACTACGGACCGTACGGTGCGGCCCAAAACAATGCGAGCGCCGGTCTTCAGAGTAACTGTGCCGCCCAGGTGCACCAGGTGCCACCCCCGGGTCAGCAGCAGCAGCAGCAACACTCGTCTTACGAGACGGCGGTATTCGCGCAAGATGACGCCACGAGTACCGCGCAGTACACAAATTTAACCAATTCGGTGCAGCCGATGAGCGCGAGTGTCGTGCAGCAAATGCAGAACAAGCTCGAACCATTTTCGGAACTGCTCAGCGGCAGATATTCGTACTACGGCGAGATGCACGAGCCGCAACACCACGGTGCTTACGGTGCTCACGGAACGACTTCGAAGATCGCGGAAATAGTCGAACCCGGCCAAGTTGCCGGCGAGCAACAGTCCGAGAACACGTCCGAGGATTGCGACGAAAACTTTGGCGAAATCATTAAGAAATCAATGGTGGAGACCGTATCTGCCTAGATAAGAGAGCTCTTTAAATTGGGTTAATCCTCACGATGAGCTCGGGGATGATAAAATTAATTCGGTTCTCAGCGCTCGGAACCTTCTTTCGAGCTCTTCGTCCAAGGAGCACGCCCAATTAGAAAGCCCCTCGTCCAAGGCTGTACGAAATATATAAAGATTTCACCGAGTACAAAAAGGTGCTCGTAAGTTTGGAGACCCGGTTTCTTCGAAGCCTGAGAAGGTTGGAAACCTTCGAATTTTTTGTCGCGATGAATCTCGGAACTTCTTTCGAGGATAATTCAGACGAAGGCTTCCGGAGGTTGTTGTTGGCGGTCTTCACCTCCTCTCCGCGCGACAAATAACGGGTGAACGCAACGCCCTCCGAAGGAGAAGGAAGGTCTCCTGGGGCCAGAACATCAGACTGACAGCAGATCTCGCGCAAGAGGTCGTCATTTTTAGGGAATTTTACGGCTATCACGTATGCGTCCGCCCGGGATGGAGAGTCTCGTGACGTTATCGTTTTGGCGTCCTCTCTTCGATTTATATGGATCGATATAGTATAGTTGGATGGGTCAGCCAGCCTCCACGACTTGGAAAGATCCAAGTAGAATCTTTATATAGCAATCGAGAGAGAATTTGTAGTAAAAGTGAAAGAAATGTGATTCTAGATCGTGGAGTCAAATGGACTTGATTTAGGGTGACGATGACGTGATGAAGCGAGACGGAGGATCTGGGTCCGATCGGAGAAAACGGATAGATAAGATTCCGTGGATCTTGAGTCTTCGTCGGGATTTCTTTCAAAAGTGATCCGCGAGCAATTTTATCGAAAGAGATTTAAAAAAAACGAGGTTGTGACCAAAAAATAACATGGGATCAGCTTTAGATTGCAGTTTAATAATACCTAACTTTAATACCTTAAGCATAGGGCCAATCGACCGGAAGCGGGTCGCGTGTCTTTTTAAACAAGCTTCGAATGTTGTTTGGGGGAGGGGGGGAGCGCGAATGCGTTCGCGAATGTAATGCAGTTGACTTAAGACGATTTTGCGCTTGCTCTAAATTCGAGAGAACCGCTCTTTAAATGTTACGACTATTATATAACTGTATTTTATACTTTATATACATTATATATACATATATATTGTTATTGCATTTTTTCTTTTACATAATTAAGCTTGTACATATTTTTTGGGGGAGAAGGAGGGGTTTCTTATCTTAAAGAAAGCGTGCAAGCTCAGATGAAGTTGATAAGCTGGTGATTTTTCTTTTTTAGATTCTTTCTCCCTCGTTATCTTGTGTAACAGCTGTTCTCCAGCAATGAATGCTCGTCGCCACACTGTTTAGAAATCATATAAATCGCTAAGAAATGAATCGTATTTCACACACGGTATTTCTTCCAGCTGGTGCGACACATCGTGTCTTTTTGATGGAAAACGGTCGACAATATGTTTTTAGTGAATAAAACTTTGTATTTAAATTTAGCTTGTAATTTTCTAATGTTATCTTTGACTCGTTAGCGTTGACGAACATTGAAAATCATGAAAATTCTCTCACTACAAGTATGCGAATCGAGCTCGCTGATTAGATTAAAACAGTTTCGGATCTCTCGAATCTTTAGAGCCGCCGTGTTTGAAGTCGTGTTTTTAGAGCGACATTTGCAGACGTAAAGCAAACGAGGAAATTTTTTGCCGATTGCCGTTTCGAAAAAGGCGGGGACAGAAAAAAAAAAGAGGAGAATTAAAGAACAGAAAATGAGCACACACGCATACACATGACACATTCGTAGACGAGCGTAAAACGTGAAGCGATTGTGATACTTGTGCATACGAAGAAAACAAAACAAAACAAAAAACAAAAAAAAAACAACAAATAATAATAATAACGGTGCAGTCCGCCAGATTTATAGAGTTAAGGGACAAATTATATGGACCTTTTTTTACGCCGGTCAAATGTAGAAGTTGAAAGCGGTGAATATTTCTGAGTAACGGAGATAAGCGACGGTTTTTAAGCGCGGATTTCGAGTTTCTTCTCCCCCGCGAGTTTAACAAGCGACTAAACCTCGAAAATCTCGATCATGACGAGCGCGCCAAGAAAAACAAATATTTCTTATTATCGATATATTTCTGATATTTATATTTTTCTTATTACATATATATATATATTATAAAAATGACAGATTATTATATTTATTAAATTATATGTATAAAGTAGCGGGAGGGAGGGGAAAGAGGTGTATAAACAAAATTGTGTATATATAAGTATTTTTCAATTTTGTAAATGATACATTGTTATTTTCTAATCGTGCGCGCAAGAGAGAGGAAGAAAAAAAAAACAGAACGAAAAAGTTTCTCATTATTGTTGTAAGTATGTAGCTACGTTAGAAACGTTGTAACCTTATTTGCGTTACATCATATATTGTCACGATTTTTGAAATCTATATTTTTACAATCGTAATTATTATTATTATTATCATTATTATTATATAACAATAATATACGAAAAATACTAATAATTTATATTTATTGTTAAATAATAATTGAAGTATGTAACAATAATGCGATTATTATAATTGCATATAGATATGCAATATAATTGCATATAGATATCAATTGTTCTCGATTGCATTTTGGTAAAAAAAAAAAAAAAAAAAACGGGCGCTCGATATGGTCGACGTTTTCCTTTTCTATTTGTAAAAACCACATTTGTAATTTAATATTATGGTGCCTGCGTAATTTGTACACGACTTCAATTGCTCGATCTCACTCTTCTGAGTAAAGAAGCGCAAAAAAAAAAAAGACCATTTGCCGCTTTAAAGAGAAAGACTTACATAGTCGGTAAACGCAAAGTATCGAAATCGGGCGATTAGTATCGGGGAAAAAAAAAAAGATATAACGTGGACGAAGAATATGTGGAAGAAGAAATTCGCGCTTGATACGACGAAATGTTATAAAAAGCTGACAGAAAACTCGTGAAGAGCCACGCACACCACGCCGACTACCTTTTGCACGCCCATCATCCTCAATCAACCAATCAATCACCTCCCCTTAGTAGAAGATACTTTAAGAGAAAACGAACCTCTCTTTGTAGCGCATCCCGGGACGTTGATCGCTGTGTCCACAATTAATTGAAGTATACATAAGCGAAACATATAAACGAAATGCGAGAGACACACACGATTAGTATTAAATTTGTACACATCTACGTACATATACGTGCAAACACACAAAAATACACATATGTACACACACACACACACACATACACACATACATGTACACTTATGTATTACAGAGAGACGTACATTTGAGGCCGGACGTGTCAGCCCCCACGAACAAGGAATCTGTTTTTCCTTTTCTCTTTATATTTTTCTTTTTTTCTTTTGCTTTGCTGTGAATCATGTTCATCACCAATGACCGGTGCCTAAGAAAAAAAAACAACTAACAGAAAATCACAATCATTGATTTGAGCGGAGACGCAGAAGGGCGAAACGCAACAGAAAGGGAAAAAGAAAGCGAGAAATCCTGTGAGGGAGGAGTTTTGCATTCTAAATGCAAAAGAGAGGGATGTGACACGTCCGCGCGCGCGCGTGGCATTGCGAAAAGGATAAACATATAAAAATTATAACACGTATGTAAGTATCTTTTAGAATATTTGAGTAAAAAAGAGGCATACATAGTTGATAGCGTTTTATTAAATGTTGTGAAAAATGTCTTTCGTCTATCTATCGTCTAAACGTCTGTCTTGTCTAAGTCTCTGTTCTTCTTCTCGAACATGTGCGTTTAGCGTTAAAAGTAGCTGTTTGGTAGATCTCTTCTTTCTCTCTCCCCCGTTTTGCATTGCGATATAATTTAAATATATCTCTTTCAACGCGGAAAAAAATTTAACGAATTAAAAAAAAATGTTCGGAACTGAGCAGCCACATTTAGCGTTAGAGGTGCGAATGCGTCTCGTGTCTTTCATTGATGAAAGTCCTATTTTAAAAAGAGAAAGACTTATATTGTTTCCTAACCTATCCCCATATTCCGTCTGTTCCGTTTTGTGCCAAGTTCTTTACGTAATATTGTTTTATCTTCTCCGTCGTTGTTTTATACAATCAATTTGAAACAGTCTTACTTGTACACTAAATTCACGTGGAATATCAAGACTTTAGTAAAATTCAAGCAAACAGAAGTGTACACGGAAAGGGTATAGCAACTATTCCATTCTCTCGGAAACCAACAATAGCGATGTGATATATTATTCTAAACATGGCGCGTGAAAAATTTTTCTCTTCGTGACGTAAGCGTCGAACTGTGAAAAGACAGCAGAAACCAATGAACAGATAAAACTAGAGAAGCTCGGTAAACTCGTATATTACAATTAAAAAATTGGAATCATGTTTCATTTATTTACGTTTTATTTTAAAACTTCGATTTATGTTTTTATTTTATTTTAACGAGTTTATAAGAAAAAATTAGAATTTTAAATACTACTACTTATACTAATACTACTTATTCAAACGCAAACTATATATAAAGTTGAATAATTCACTCGCGTAAAGTTACTTCTACGTTCGGAAACATGACAAACGTTGAAATTATATCTTTATCCTATGCTTCGAATTTCAATTACTTTATACTCACACACGGTTTCAATTGTTTCATTTAATTTTGCAAGCTGCTTTTTTTTCTATTAAATATATCCCGAAAATAAATTTCGGAATATAAAATCGCCTTAAAATTTTCCGAAGGTGAGAATTTTTTGACTCCGATTTCTCGATCATTTCCGCATCTTCCTTGATCGTTTGCGCATCTTTCCAAAATTGAAAAAAAAAATCCAAATTAAAATGAACCCAAAGAGTTAAATCAATCACTGCTGTACGTGAGAAATTTGAAGGTGAAAGACGTTACATTTAGTTCGGAAAAAAATTGTTCGAAACTGTCGGGTCGCGAGACCTGCGAATCCGCTCCTGAATACACTTTCATCAGCGAAGCCGGGAGGAGAGCACCTCTGCTACAACAAATGGCGGTACCATCGTGTAAGTACCTTCTCCCCACTCGGGATTTCGTCATGGTGGGAAAGAGATCGTCACACCGGAGATATGCCGGTGTGCGACGCGGTGGTTACCACACCACAGTCGCACACCGAGGTCCGACTCGCGAGGGAAGCCGCGGCTCCTCCTCGGCTGGCAATTTTCCTGACGCGTCACGGCTCGCGCGCGTCCTGATCTCCCTTACCCCCCCTAGCTCCCCGTTTTTCCTTTTGCAAGCGGGTACCGTGGTACGCGTGTATTCGTGGCGTCTCCCGTCCCTCCACTCCCTTTCCCAGTGCGCTCCAGTCCAAGCGCTCCAAGAGAACGGCACTCGGCTTGTTCGCTCGACAGAGAGAGAGAAGTCGCCGCCCGTCTGTTCTCGGGTTTGTAAGCGAAACACACACGGACGCAGAAGGCGAAGTTTTGTCGGAGCTCCGAGTGAAATTTTTATAAAATCGCTCGTCGTGAAGTGAGTGAAGTTCCGAGGGTTGCTTCGTCGTAAAGGACAAAGAGAAGAGGAGGGGTGAGAGACGAGAGAAAGAGAGAAAGAGAAGAGAGTCGACGACGTGCTCCGAGGTGTCGTTGACGTTTCGTGTGTCAGTGTCCTCTCTGGTCTCTCTCGCGCTCACACCCGCCGCATTGTCTTCCGTCTTCGTCGCTCTCGTTCCGGCCTTCGTCGTGGAGTGCCCGTGAGAGTGCACGCGCTTTGAAAGGGGGCGCTCACAAGGGAGCATAAAGTACGTACATATCACACGAGGGTATTTCGAAATGCGCGGTGACTATCACGAGAAAAACGCGATGTATATCCCTCTCTCCTCTTCTAAAATGGCACCCGACTTCTGTCATTGACCGTTGACACTGCTTCATGCATTCCAGGAATCCGCTCTCTTTCTTGTCAAGGGATAGAACGCACGGAACAAACCTATTCATCACCTATAATCTCATCAGAGATCTCATATGGTCGTTATATCGCTATACTTTACTTACTCCAAATATATACTAACAAACTTTGCTACGGTCAAATAGCTGTATAACTGTTATGCTTATGATCTTCCATTGTTTGTACACGTTACAAGAATTTTTAATATAACACGCTGTGTTCAAGTAAAACATCCTCTTACATGCTTTCCATTTAATAAAATATCTTTATCTTCCCTCTGCTTCTTTTTTAATTTTCTCCGCACAATTTCGTTATACAATTATCAATCTCATTTTTTTTCCACTCTTTTTCTGCCTTTATCGTACAATCGTTCTTGGCAGCTTTCAAGAGCGACACCGCGTATCTCGGAACACGAGACAAACTTTCCGAAGACGTTTTATTGTGGCGATTATTATCGCGGTGAGAGATGCCGGATGACAGGTTAGGCCAGAAGTGGCTATCACGGTGCGATTCCCTCGGGAACGATCCCATCCGGGGGACGGAGCTTGACGCAGAATGACGAGCGTCATCGGCGTGTTGTATTGCTGCCGCTGTTGCCGCCGGAAGCGAAGCCGCGAAGAGAAGCGACGTCGTCGTGTGCAGCAGCCCGGCGACGAAGACGACGAGTTCGAGTCCTCTAGCGTTAGCGGGAGGCTATGAGCGCTGACAATGGGGACGAATCCTTGGTAATTATCATACCTTTCTCTTTTTCATCATTCTCCTCTCGCTCTTTCCCCTCGCCTCCCTCCCTCCTCTCGTTCGCTTCCCCGCGCGTCTTCTCCTCGCGAACTCTCTTTGCGAGTAAATCACCCGCGTGATTATTATATTCTGATCTGCTGAAATATAGTTTGTTTCTCTTTTCTTGTTTTAAAATATTGTCACGAGCACGTGTTTCGTACCGTGTTTCTCTTGGAATTTTAGGAACATGTGGAAATATCTACTCTAATGCTAATTCACTTCTACTTGTCCTCGTTATTTTTTTTTCTTTTTCAGTCTTACATTTTTTTTTCTGACACACAAAGGTGGTCTCGTTGTAGCATTCAAGTCAACCTTGGCTTTTGAAATACGAAAATGTATCTCAAGTCTATATTAATAAAGAATCTTTTAAATTCTTGAAAGTTTCTAAACTACGAAATACATACACGACTCATAAGAGCCGTTCACAGGGTGTTATGCGGAAATATACGTGTATATATATATATGTATACATATATATATATATACAGATATTTCACACAGATATATTTCAGATATATACACAGATATGTTATATATATACAGAGAGGGGAGCAAAAAGAGTGCGAATAGACTTGAAATCTAGCATCCTATATTATTTTAAGAATTGAAATTTCAATTAAAAAAACTCACGTGTAAAATTTACATGTAAACACACACACACATATATATCCTCTCTGTTTTAAAATTATTTGTTCTTATTTAACAATCTCTGTCATGATATTAAATGAAAATTGTACGATTGAATGAGAAATTATATAGAAATCATACAATTCTATGCATGGGGTACCGGGATACTCCGGGTGTCCCTGTCGAGTTGATTAAATTAACGCACTAATTTTCTTTCTTCCTAATAAAAAAAAAAATCTGGAAGCATATTTTGATAGAAAAATGATCAAATCGCGACGATCCGGGCGGATCAAGAAAAATTTTCACTGGAACATAAAAAATTCTTAAGAAATGTGCGCTGGTGGGTACCCGGGTGTGCGCATAAGGGTTAAAGTAATCTTTCTCACGATTTTGCCATCACGTGGAAGAATTGTGGATTTGAAAGCTTTATTTCTGACGTAATAGACCGTCACGGAGCGTGCATTTTCGTGGAGATACCGACGCTTCGAAGAGACGATCAATAAAGACAGCTCCGGTGAAATTTATTCGCTATTGTTTCTCTCTATTTCAGCGCGTTTACGTCATCAACCGTTACCATTTCACATCAATGTATCTTAATCTTTTTGGAATTTGCTATAATTATTTTAAAAATTGTTTTAAATAGTTATAACATAACGTATGAAGCCGATTTAGACAAAACAATTTAATAATTTTTATTAAACATGTAATCACTGTTCTCTCTCTCTTTTTTCTCTTTCTCTTTTTTTCTCTCTCTCTCTCTCTCTCTCTCTCTACGAGAGAGAAAAAGCAACTTTATAGAAATTTCTTCATCACAGACGGTTCTATATGATTAGGTCAAGTTGAAGCAAGAACTTGACAGTCGACCAGTCACACTGATCGATTTCTACCTTCACTTCCGCTACCCGCTTTTAAGCGACATTTGCGCGCACGCTGAACTACTTCGCGTACCGCGCACCTCAAAACCAGACTTATTTCTTTTTTACATTGCGCTCGCTCGCGCGCGCGAGGTTGCGTAAAAGCGGCGAAATGTCGTCCTTGGAATCTCGGCAACTTCTCTCCTGTATTAGAAACATTTCGCAAGACTTTTCGTGCAATTTCTATGGTCGATATCGCAGCGCCGCCGCTGGATCGCGTCGGCGGTATATTTCTCGGATCGTAATCGCAATTAACGAATCTCGCGTGTCCTTATCTCGGCGAATTGATCGGCGAGACGAAGGAATCGCGTGCGAATAAGCGTAAGTGCGCGCAAGAGCTTTATTTTATTTTTTTGGAAAGAGACGTTACCGGTCGACATGACGTCGGGCAGAACAAAAAAACTTATTGCGACGATAATACACACGTGTGTCGACGCTACGCGGTACCCTTGTCGCGAGCCTGACATTGGGAGCCTTGACACACGCCGCGCCTCTTCGTGAACGCTATCGACCTATCGCGCGAGTCCTTCGTGCGCGCCCGTGAAATGGACTGTCCTTATCGTTTCGTTGTTCGTGTTCGCGAGACAGATGCTCCCGGATCAATGACGTTCTTCTGTTTCTCTCAGGTTTTTTGTTTGGTTTTATAATTATAATTATAATTTTATAATTATTTTATAATTATAAAATAATTATAAAATAATTATAAAATAATTATAATTTTTATAATTATTTTTAAATTCTTGCCTCGTCGAACACGTATATTTATTTTGGGGGTCAATAACCCTGCGCGCGTGTCACTTAAAATTTATTCCAACCGATATCTTATCGCAAGCGGAAAATTCCTCTCTCTCTCTCTCTTTCAAGTATCGTGAGATTTCTACGTGTATATTTTCTCTCACAAAGACAGCTGCGTTATCGCGACTAGAACTAGTGTAAATATATATTGTAAACGGATATTTCAGATTTATCATATGAATGATTTCCTCTCGACGGAGAAACGTCGAGATGTATTGATAGTTCTTTGAAGCTATTAAATGTGTGTATTTTTAAAAGAGTTAAAAGTCAAATTACACACACACACATTTAATAGCTTCAATCTCGTACAATTCGAGGAAGAGTTTCTTCTTCATAAAAATGTTACACAACTCGCTTTGAGATGTTACACGATATATTAATTCATACAAGATAAAAGACGTGTATAAATCATCATTGAATACATATAATTTAATTGTACGTTTTCAAAGGCCACGCAGAAACGACGCGCAATATGTCTCCCGGTGCGCGTGCCGGTATTCGACAACAACATTAATTATTCTTCCTTATTCCGGACCGAAATAATTTCGTTTCTGTCTGAGGTGGTTTTCCGACCAGATTTGGAAAAACGGGTTGATTTTCCAAGATGGAAGTCCGCGGGCCTAGCTTATCCGCTTCGACAAACCCGCCTGCTGGCTGCCCGTAAGGCCCGAGAGACGCTTACGGAGAATGCAAAGTAATACGTGTCAAGTCTAACGAGGCGCGTCGCGGAATGCAGGCAGGAGGCGATGAAAACGCGCGCCCGCGTGCTGCTCCTCGCGCTGCACAACTCGAGAAAAATAAAGGCCAAGTCAAAAATATATAACAAAAAATATAAAAATATTATATATATATATATGTATATAATATATTATACATGTCTTTTGATCTATAATTATGTATCTTACAAAGTACTTTTCTTTTTTGCAAAAAATATACAAAAAAAAAACAATAAATAGACTTGTCAGAATCTAACGTGGATGTAGGCGAGCGCAATAGTAAATAGAAATAATTTTTATTATTTCCCATGCGAAATACTTTATTTTAGTTACTGAAACGCTCCGCCTCGGCCGAGATATACAGGGTGTCCCAAAAATTTTGACCAAGCCGAAGTATGGTGATAGATTGAGTTAAACTGAATAGAAAAGTTATTTGGCATTTTG
>QVNV01019127.1:0-26140 GCA_014825455.1 Pseudomyrmex pallidus
ATATTACGCACATGAACAACCGGTGATTCCTCGTATTGGCCTTTTCTTATTTGTTTGTGACAATTTCACGAGGATAATACTTCTTACTTGAAATGTGTTTGTTTCATTTGCAATTTTAGGTTCGCGATCGCAATCACCGAGCGATCAATGAGAGTACAAATTTTCGAGTTGTAGTCTGGGCGTTTTTCGAAACCTTGGTGTTGATTTGTGTGACGGTAGGACAAATCTCTTACTTGAAGCGATTCTTTGAGGTACGAAGAATTGTGTGATTTAATGCAATAATTAATAAATGATGGACTCTCCTCGATTTATTTGTACATTATCTATGTATTATATTATAATATCTTTACATCGCGGTAAGTAATATATCTGCAAGTAAATAACATTCTCCAGTCTGTTCGAGTTAAAACCCAAAAACTGTACATCGTTAAGCGCTTAATTTATTTGTAAGATTTCTTTAAGTATCGAACCAAGTAACGAACACTAAACGTTTGTGAGAGAACAGCATAAATAATGGAAAAGTTGGATGCGTTTTTTGTATAAAAATTGTGTTTCTAATAACAAAAAAAACGTCGATAAAAAAGTATATCTGTAATAAAAGAAAATATATCTGCCAGGTTTTTCTTATCACGTTGTGTGTGTTGTCATTAAAAACAAAAAATCTACAGAAGAGAAACACCGATAACAATCACACAGTGCGTCCGGCATTTTTTTTCCATGACAATTATATTTTGGGGTAATACGAAAGCCTTCGATTGATGTCATCTTGATGCGCGCGATGGTCGAATGGAAGAGGGAACGTAATCTGCTTCAATTAAAGTGATCGATCGCGCGTGTCACTCTGTTCAAGAGACGGTAGATATAGAGACAGATTAATCGATAGCGATTAGCGTATCGGTACTCGCGGATAAACACGTAATTAATGAGTTAATTCCAATAAATTAGTGTTGTAATTAATGAACGTTCCGAATAAATGTAAATTAATTATTTATTTAAGAGCAAACAGCCACAATAATTATATACGCGATATGCATATTTAGTTTTAAAACGTACGTTGTAATTAATGCGCAAGCTCTCCTGACATATTTAAATTTTTAATTTAATTCTTTTTTTGTGCTCTGCAGATGGCACATTCGCAGTTTTTTATTTTATTTATTTTTTTTTTTTAATTTCCCTCTTGTGATCTGCAGATCACATTTATTGCTAATCGCAGCTGTTTCGTTTTCCACCTTTATTCAGCGCGATGATTGCGTTCGATATTAATCGCGCGATAAAAATCAGAGAACACGGAGAATCGTTTAGCGTTGAACGCGCGCGGCGGCGAGAGGGTACGGCAGGGTCTTTTGTCTGTAATCTCGGCATTTTACGCGTCACGATAAACATCCTCCATTTATAATGCCCTGCTCGTTAGACTGTATATATGTGTCGGGCCGCGCGATGAAGAGATACGGTCCTTATTCGTCGGCGCGCACCAACCGGCGCTTTGATTCTTTCTTTCCTCTAATTATACCGTTATGCGCAATCGATCTCCTTAATTAAACAGCGCCGCAGTTTCTTCGGCAGAACCGCGCCGACTCTGCGCGCGCGGTTTCACACGTTAGGTATTCATCAGAAATCTCGTTTTTCATTATCGATCATGGAAAAATCGATGATTTGTCAACAATCAGACGGTTTCCGATGTTACATCGTTTCTTTTTTTTTTTTTTTTTCCATTGCCGGTTTTTTCTGGAAGATAAGGAAAAAATCTCAATTCCCTTTTCTAACGCGCGCGTGTTCTTCGAACGTCTATATATATATATATATATATTTTTTTTTTAACTTTTTATTTTTCTTTTTTTTAAACAGTTTATTATATATTACGCGTGTCTCTGTGTGTCTTTTTTTTAGAATTTTCTGCACACGTGTTTAAGTTGCACTTATACTGATTTATCTTCGGAGGAAATTGCGACTTCGGAGTTTCGTTTCTCTCCAGCCTTGTCTCTCATTTTACGAGCGGCGGACTCGAAGGATACAAAGGATTAATTGGCGGGTCCGATCGCCGCGCGTTGCCATCACTCTCGCCCTGCCTTCTCCTCGTCTTCACCCTTCGTCTCCCGCCCGCCGCCTTTTCCCTTTTCTTCTCGCAATGATCCCTCCGAAGGGGTTGCACGCCACGCCGGATCCTGCGAGAGAAGAAAAAAAAGAAAAAGAGAAGCGCAGAAGAGGAACGAAAGAAAGGAGTTGCTAATTGACACGGGCGATTGCACGTAACGGTATAATTAGAGAAAAGAATACGAAGCCTGGGCCGGTGCACTGATGAAACCAATGAACCAGCCATCGCGCGGCGGCAAGGGGGGAAGTGAATAAGAGAAAAGAAGAGAAAAAGGGAGAGAGAGAGAGAGAGAGAGAGAGAGAGAAAGAAGAAACGAACGGAAAGGCAGAAAAGTAGCAGGGGAGAGAAGCAGCCGGCGGCTTTCGTGCGACTATCGAGGGGTTCCCTCTCCAGAGAAAGAGCCGTAAACCTACGGTAAGGAGGCACGAGAGAGAGAGAAAAAACACCGCTCTGGGAGAAGGAGAGAAGGGATACGTGAATGGTCAAGAGGGAGCGGGAGAAAAAAGGGGGAGAGACAGAGATGGAGCGAAAACGAGGAGGGAAAGAGAGGGATTATGATGGGCTCGTGGACCCTGCCGCGATCATTCTGTACCAACACGCCGCGCCGGTAAGGTTTCGCCGCGGTGTACCTCGTGGACCACCCCGGGAACACCACGAGGAACGAGCGTTCTCCAACGAGGTCACTTTCGCGTTCGCAGAGAGAAAAAAAAAGAGAAGCTGCTGTCGGGACAGGACCGTCGGTTTCACCGGTGCGACTCGACTTCCTCAACTTCTTTGTCGTTCTTCCTTTGGATGCGAATTGCCGAGTCGCGACGACAGGACGCCGCAGGACGAGACTCGGGAAGTGCTCCGGTGAAAGGTGCCGTGAGAGAGTTTGTTTCTTTCGCGAGAACTCTCATGATTCCGTCGGGACCAGCTTCTTCTTCGTCTACAGTCGCCGCGACCGAGTTCTCAACCGGCGATTCTCGACCAGGTATCCCCGAAAAAAAAAAAAAGAAAAAGGACTCAGCGATCATCTCGGAAAGAGACGTCCGATTTTAAATCCTACCGAATTTAAGGGCTTAAAGCTCGAAGGTTCTAATCTTTTCACACGCATCGTTCGTCAGAAGTAACATTTTTCTAAGTACTTTTACACGGCGCGTTTTGAAAACGATCGTGTTTTGGGAACTCAGTGCCGCGATGCGCCCCGGTGATTCGCTTTTGCAGAACAAGAACGAGAATCTGAGTGAACAGTAAAATGTATATTGACTCTTGTAAGAAAAAAATTTACGATAATTAGACCAAGGAAGCGATCCCCGTGACATCGGATTGTCAAACGGCTCGAGCGAATGTTACTCGGGAAACCGAGAATTAAGAAGAAAACTCGGTGGCTAGATCGCAGATCGTTTACGGGGGCTCTCGCGACGAGTTCGGCGGAAATTATTCCGTCAAGATCGCAATCGCGCAAGCAGCTCGGCCCAGGCGATCAGGTTTCGCCCCCCGAGAAGAAATCTCTCACTCCTCCGGCGCGCGTTCTCCGCCGCGTAGTGTGTCGGGGAAGGATTGCCGAGGTCGGACGACAAGCCGCTCGGTCGGATCTCGCGCGTCTAATTATGCGAGCCAGTGGATATTATGGGTCGCAAAATGAGACGTGAAACGGCGACACTTTGTGATCGCGCGAACAAGAAGAGGAACAGTTGCGCCCGCGGGACTGCTCGCGGAAGAAACGACCAGAGTTTAGCGCGGCAATTATTTTCGATAAAAAAAAGAGAAGACCGATTCAAATTGTGCGATCGGCATTAAACCAGAAGAGCGAGAGCGTGCAATTGTTCCCGCAACCGCGAGCGCCCGTGTCAAAAAGAACGTGCAATTGATACCTTTGATACTTGACTGCTTGTTTCATTACGGTGAGTAATTAGTCGATTACACAACGAATTAATTTGGCAGAAGTTTATCTCGATGTGTTTGACGTAACTGTGACCGTTCGCGACGGCTCTTCGCGCATTTGTTTTCTCTTTGTGAGATTTCAAATGCTCGACTTTTTACAAAATAAAAAAATCACTTCTATAAGTGGCTAATTATTGTCGTTTAATAAATTGTATTAAGAAATACAGTAAAATCTAAAAATACGGTATAGTATTTTAATGGCGGTTGTGAAAATTATTGAAAATTTTCACGAGACAAATTTGAATGAATTGGCGCGGCAAATGTGCAATTAATACAGAAACATTAATTATCTCTCTTATATAATCTATTTGCGCGGTGCCGCTAATAATTTTAACTAAGGAGACACATTTATGTCGTCCGATGGTCTGATAAAAATATTAGACGATTACACGCGGATAAAATATCAGGATAAGTTAAACTGCGCTATTCGGAACGAGAGTGGCCGGGTGCGTATTAATTCTGATGTTGTATATTTTATCGCGCGACTTTATCGCGCGTTGATTCAATTTTCTTTTTGTACTTACGGCAGAGAAATTGTAATGAGATTCTTTCGGATAGAGAAAAGCAGCAGCATCGCGCGAAGCCACGTTCGCGGACATTCCCGCGCGCGGAATTGCAAGTCTGTCGTAACAGGATCTCGTTAACAGGTAGTCGATATGGTATATATACGATGATGGTGTACGGTGGCGGTCGGTACTCGATAAAAGCGTCGAGATAAGCTTTCGCGATCACCGTTCGCGCTCACACAAGATCGCGAGCACTGTAAGAATCCTTTTATCTATTCAATTTTTCTTCTCTACACATTTATGTGTTTAATATTTTTTTCTACCAATATGGCATTTGGTTTCTAAATTGTATTTCTCTCTCTCTTTCTTTCTTCTCTCTTTTTCAAAACTGAAAATTTGTAAAAAAAACAAACAAACATTAACATGTCTTCTAGACGAGTGTTACCAGACAATTTATTCCAAGATAGCGTACAACTGCAAATCGAGATAACGAACCTAGAAGAGCCTCGAGGATTTCTGTCCGGCATGGTCGCTGAACTGGCAATGATTTACCGATGTCTCGGCAGATTAATAGGCAGAGCAGCCCCCCTTTTAACGGCTCGCCGCGACTCGCCCGAGAGTTCATCTCGCAAATGACCATTCCGTTATGTGCCTCGACTTTGCTCTACTTTGCAACTGTCACGAACAATAGAACGTGTGCTCCAGTCATCGATCGTTCCCTTCTGTAATCTCGTACAAATTATTTCTCACGAGAAACAGAGAGAACGTTCCTCCCAAGTAATTTGCAAAAAAACAAATGGAACACGTAACAGCGCGCCGATCGAAAAGGTCAAGATGATGATTTCTTCGACGCTGCGCTTCCATTATCGCAAAAATAATTGCCACCCGTTTATTCTCAATCGCGGAAAAAAAACCGTTGAGCGTAAAAAACAATTGCGCGAAACTTATTGCGAAGGGAAGGAAAACGACGTAAAATGTTGCTCGAAAGAGCGGAGATTGTTGCGGCTAAATGACATCGTCCATTAAACACAACAATCTCACAACAACGGTTATCGTGTCGAATGGTGGTGAGTACAAGCATCTCGACTGTATGTGGCTCTGTTTTTCTCGACGCCTTTTAAACGAGGTGAAAAGCGCGTTTTAAAACTGTCGCGCGTTTTACGATCGCGTGCTATTAAGCCGCGCGCGCGGAAATGTGTTATTCGTGCCGTGAGTGAAAATACTTTACATGATGCATCATCGTCGATTACTTTTACATGCGAGTAAGCGAGTATTATAATATGACAAGCGTATATTGGAACTGGTCCCCTTGGATCATCGGAGAGATTATTTCTTCTAGATCATTTAAGGACGCGCGCACGCGAGAGAAACGCTCAGGATAATGACGGTCCGAACTATATAACGTAATGCGCGACGTGAATGATCGATAATAAAATCGACTACTCCGTTATCCTCAGATCAGAATACGCGATAGTAATTGTGATTATCCTGGACGGAAGATTACCTCTCGATCAGAGGACGAACAAAAGGCACTGATAATGTTTATAACAACGTAAAAAAGCTATTTTTATAATATTATAAATAATATTTATATTTTTATAAATATTTATCGCGTAAATATTATAAATATCGTATGATAAATATTTTAAAAATATTTATAAAAATATTAAAAATATTGTATAATATCAAATATTATAATATATTATAAAATATTTATAATACTTTTATATTATAATATTATAATGTATATTATACAAATCCAACAAATAGTATAAAAATATTATAAATATTGTATAATATCAAATATTATAGTATATATTTTTTAATTAATATTATATTATACAATATTTATAATATTTTTATACTGTTTGTATAATATACATTATAATATTATAATATAAAAATATTATAAATACTTTATACTTATCATAAATATTTTTGGTAATATTTATATCAAGTGTTCTTGTAAAGAGAGAGCTTATCTCTTTCTCAATGCACGTAATAATTACAACACTTTGTTCATCTGAAATATTATAAATAGCACCATTCACCGTTTCTCTCTCTCTCTCTTTCTTTCTACATATGTGAGACGTTGCAATTGCCATATAACATGTAACAATCTTTCGAGAAGATTTAACATGCCGCTTGTTTTGTACATATTTAAGAGAGGATATATACTTCTTAATGAAAAGTTACTTCTCCCGGGATAAATTAGTACGGCTGAATGTTAATAAGGTGCTTTCTCGAAAGCGCGTCATAAAAATTATGAGTTACGATTGGACAGAGTAGCGGGAATGTACGATGTATATGCAGTGCGCGCGCGCGCGTAAGTGTGTGTGTGTGTAATCTCAACGATTACAATGTTTCAACGAATATCTTTTGTGTTTTCTTTTTATGTTCTTGTAAAGAGAGCCTCTCTTCTTCTTCTTAATGTACGTAATTACTCGGTGTCGTTGCGATCTTTTCAAGAACTCTCCATTCAACTCTCGGTCAATTTTGCTCATTCGACCGGACAGATCCTGTCAAACATTTTTGTTTTGTAATCAAAAACGTTTCTTCTTTTTTTTTTCAATAAATTACTTCACGTTTCAGAAAATTGGCATATTTTTTAAATCTTGCGTACATTGCGCAGAATCTTTTTCTCTGTATTGCCAAGGGAAACGAGAAACTTGTGCTTTTCTTGCAATTCTTGTAAATTTAACAACTGGTTTCTCTCGGTGCGCCGAATTGTTCTAGTAATACACGCGCGCAGTGTATTATTGACAGTCGCGCGCGTCAACCGGTCCTCACTGTAGGTACTCGCTCGCTCTCCCCTGCATGCACCTCCGCGCGCGTCCAAGTATAGATATTTCTCATCTTCTCTTCCTTCCACTACCAGTTCCTATACCTTCTTCTCCTGTCTCGCAGTCCCTTTTGCGTCCCTACCTCCTCTCGTTTTCTTTCTCTCTCTCTCTTTCGCTCTCGCGACTTTCTCGGTCAACCAGCAGGACCGAGCAGCTCCTTTACCCCCGGCTCTCGTTTTCTTCTGCGTACGTGCGACTCGAGTGTGTGTTCTTAGCTTCCAGCTTCGTTAAGAGGAGACTCCGCTCGAGTCGTCGTCCTGATGGCTGTGCTCCCTCGTGAAAATCTAGACTCGATTTCCCCACGGTAGATAATTTCATATACGGTTACGAGTTTTTGCGCGTTATCTTATCCTATAGAATACAATTAACGACTCGCACCTGTACGTCGGCGCGATTTCCGATTAAGTTTTTCTAAAATTCTGAAATAACTTCGCTCTCAAATTCTCTCTCACAGTTCTCCTCCTTGACTCGCAGATTACGCTCCGAGATCGCAATCTACATATCGAGAAACGAAGTTGTCTCTCTGTTGTTCGAAAGGGAACGCGTGTTTCGCAGTTTAAAATGTTTGCATGTGTGCAGTTTGACTTCTTTTAACTAGTTGATCAATTCTTTCAAAAAAATTGTCCGTCGGGGTCTGCTGCGCACGGCGTTGGCGCGTTAAAATGGCGGAAGTAAATCATACACATTTCTTTTCGAAACCGTTAAGCATTCGAACAATTTAATCGCCTTCGCGAGTTACGATCGCATTTTACGATTCGGCAGCTTACGCGCTGACGGCGGCTCCTGTCACGAGGATTATGCAAACACACGACGAGTGTACGTATACACACGCGCACACGTATATATAGATATATATATAATATTACGAGCTACCGTGCTCATTACAACACGCGAATAACGCAGCCGCGCGGAATTGGCGATTAGCTCGTTCAGCAACAGACGCGGTGGCGCTTATTGCCTTTCTATATTGCCCGATCTCTGTTCGGGCGCGAGCCAGCGAGATGTTTTATCGCTTATAATTCGCGCATGTAGTTCGCATAGAAAGAAAAAAAAAGAAAAATAGACGAGAGAAAAGGATATCGCGTATGCCCAAGTGGTACGCGTTTATTTACATTCCCACTTGCGATCACACAAATGCATTTTATATATATTACAACACGCCGGTTAATATCGGCGGCCGATCGCGTGGGTTAGGGATATAGACGGCAATATATACTGCACGTACAGAGAACAGACGCAGAGACGCGTGTGTATACACGTGTATGTACATACGTGCGTATACCAGTTCCGCTGCAGGAACGTAATTGCTACTATATATGTGTAGCAAGAGTTGGTTGATTCGAGAATACATGTAATAAACATCACGAGTAAATTATCTTTTTTCTTCTCTCGCCACAAGACTCGCGTAATTCCTTGCCACAAAAATATCGTGTAGATTAGAATTTATATAAAACGGAGGGGGGCTTTTTAAATTCGAATCTCGCGGTATTGAAGTTAATTAGAGTGTATGGGCGCTGACGGGGCGCGCACTTGCTTTTTTTTTTTTTTTTTTTTTACACGTTTGTACAATGTAGCCGCAAAGTGACACTTAATGTTGACAGAAGCAGAAGTGTTTCATCGATGAGCTTCTCGCTCGAGGACTCGCGCGTTTCAGCTACGTCACTGTTTCCCGTAGGCAGAGCGGAGCGAAGACTATATAAGCTTCAGGTCTCTCGCGGAACCTGGCCTCGCCGGAAAGACACTCGAGAGAGTCCAAGACGATTATGGTACATCGGTTCGACATTACACCTTGCGAGCGCCTGGTGGACGCGCGGCGCCCGATTTACCTCTCTCGCTCTCTCACGTTGCACAAACTGTTGATACAAGCGGAGTTAAGTTACGACTCCGCAAAGTCTATCACTTACCCCGCCGTTCGCGTCACACACTGTTGCGTTTTACCTTCAGCAACGAACACGTTGTCCTATCTTGGAGTCCAAGGAAAGATATATATATGTATATTCTTGTAGTCGTCCTGTGCGAAAGTCCGAAAGATATCTTTTCCGCCGAGATATCTTCGTGTACATTACCAAGTCTGGCAGCACACCTATAAATTATTCGCTTCCAATTCGCCAGATACCAATCTCTCTTTCTCTCTCTCGCGCGCACAATTCCTTTCTTTCAATTAATTTCTAGAAGAGATCATTGGTTTTTGAATATTGTATTGTCAAGGATTGAAATGGATAAAATTGCAAAATTATTTTACAACAGTTAATTTAACAAATTATAACAAATAATAAAACTTGTGAAAATATGCCGAGTGTACGTGCAGATATATGAGTCAATAAGTATATGAAACTTAACAAATAAATAAATAAATAAATATATATATATATATATATGTATATGTATATGTCAAGTTTTATACTTAATGATCCAATATATATATTTTTTCAAACATGTAAATTAATATAGAGAATTAAATTTAATTAAAAAATTCATACAAGATACTTAGTTTGCATTTTATATATAAAATATAAAATTTTTATGTATTTTTATAAAACTCCCTAATAAAATTTAAAACTTCCATTGTGAAAAAACACCTTGATCAAAATTCGAATCCCGCGCATTCTGTGCGAAATAATATTATTTAGTTGAGTAAATTTATATATATATATGTACACACACACGCGCGTATATAAATTGAGTTGTAATTTAACGATTTCTCTTACAAAGAAAACCAGTTTCTATCAAGTGCAATGATTAATTGAACCTTTATTTTTTCGTTATCGCGACTGTGATGCATTGATTTGTCCTTGATTTCACTATCACGGTCACGTTTGGTTTTTTTACTGCTGTAACACACACACACACACACACACACACACACACACACACACACACACACACACGCACACACAATCGCTCGATGTAACAGGTATAATACGTACGGTATCTCTTTAAGGAAGCAATTACCTGATAGAGCGCTCCGCAAATACTTGTAAATGCGAAATTGTTTATTTCTTCTTCCGATGCTTGCAGGAAAAAAATGACGATGCGCAGCAATGGTCTTCTCGTGATCCTGCGATCGTTTTTGGTCGCCGCCGTCGCCTCGACGTTACCGGGGACCTGGATGTAAGTATTATTATTTTTTTTTTTCTTCGCGCCTCGATGCGGCAGTTTTCTTTTTTATCGCACACGTTAAAGGTGCTAATTGGTTTCACACGCGTATTTATAGTTACACGGGACGCGACTATTTTTTTCATTAAGCTCACATGTCTCTTAAAATAAGCCGATGTCGAAGGACATGGAATGCCCTACTTTTATCGCCAATCGAAGGATGAACTATCGATGGGGCGTCGTTCTTAATGCTCCATTTTTTTTTCCAAACATTGTTCCATGGAACTGTCAGTTATACAATTATCACGATCTTCGCATCACACCCAAGTAACTAAAAAAAAAAAATTTAGACATTTTGATTAAGATGTTGAGCAATTAAAAATAATTATTAAAAAAGAGATATAATATCGTTAGTGTAACACATACAAGAGATATTATGAGATATGACGTACAATATTTCAAAGAGATGAGTTGAAAGAGACTTTTCACGCGCTCTTTAATTTATGGACCTTTTTGTGCCTTTGGCGCATCGTGAGAAATACGAACGAAAAATCTGTCATGCTCCAAAAAATCTCAGCGCTCGGGAGTTTACGTTCCCTCGTGTTCGATCGTGCCCGGCTTCGCTCGGGAGTGTGTCTAATCTCTGAATTGCTATTTTCGCCCCTGTGTTCCACCCCGCGTGAGCATGACCAATCACCGAATGGTCTCGGACATTCGTGCTCAAATCCCTCAGACTTTCTTCGCGTAGAATTTTTACTTCACGAATTAGGACGAGCATTCCGAAACGGGGGAGGGGGGCAAACAGAATTCTTGCTTATGCTTAGCTTTCATCGCTTTCATTGTCAAAATGCGCTCGTACAAGCTAGCCGCGAAGTTTGGAATCATTCACGGTTGGCTCAATATGTGAGAATAAATATTTATATCGAATTAGAAATTATTTAATGCCTAATTAAGCAAAAAACATTTACCTTCGAAGTTGTCACGTTTATCTTCACAGATTTTAAATATCATATCGGTATGCGCAGACATTGACGATACTGACGATTTCAGTCCAATCACCTGCGGCTAATCGCCTCGAGACACCCCGTATATGTACGAACGCGCGCCACTGCGGATGTAGCCGCAATCTCTTAGGAGACACGGGGCATTATTTTTCGGACCCGCGGCGGCCCACGACGACGCGCGGCTCCGGTGCATACGTACGAGCGAGCGTTGCGTGGGCCGTACCCCGTCGAAATATTATCGCTCTTTCTTCCTCTCCTCCTCCTCTCCCTCCCGCTCTTCCGTCGTCATTCTCCCGGTTCGCAAATGTCCGCGCCATTGTTTTAGGGGAGTGTAAAACCGATGATATATCGCCGCTCGAGCGTGTTCGAGAATATTAATGTCGTCTATTACACACTCCCTAGATATGCTTGCACGGGCTTTTACAATATTCCTCGCTGTAACATTTAGAAAACGGGGATGTTATACGGGCGATGTTTCGATAGAAACACCGCGGGAAATATTCGCGCGTCTCCGCTGACGCGAAACCGGAGGATGAATTTTTTTTTTTTTCACTTGTGTCAACTCAACAGATGAATATTTTATTATTTTATATTGAGGGAACGTGTGTGTGTGTCTTTTTTATTATTTGCAATAAAAAATTTAATGGAAATAAATTTTACGTTTTCTCGCGCTATCTCTACTCTTCAGAAATATAATGCGCGCTGTTCATACATCTTAAGCGGTCGCATCAGATTGCCAACAACCTCAACGAGTATTCACCTGAGTCACGCTCGGACAGGTCGTCCGGATTGCATCGGAGTAGCCGTGCAGGTTGTCGCGGCTTTAGACACCGCGCAAATCGCCACCGAACGAACACGATTGACAGACAATAGATCTGACGCAAAATATAATTGAAGTTTGATTGTTTTTTTTAAATTGCTCGTTTTAAAAGTGCCTAATTTAAATCCGTTTATATGATTTTTTTTCGCACTTTTTACTAATGCTGTGTTGTTGTCATAAAGATCGCGATCGCTTGATTAATTCTTCGAAATTGACCGAATCGATCGAGTGTGCGTATAATCTAATGCTCGACAATTTGTTTTGGCAATTGATGCACGAAATGCGGGAACAAACGCGATTTTGTGACGTGGATTTGCGTTATTATATGATACCCTTTCGTACGCGGACACTCGCCCGTTTCGAATTTCAGATTGGGTTATTCTTCTTTTTCCGACCGTTCCCGGCCGCGACTTCTGCCCTTGACGATACCGTTCCATCATCTCGCTCGGTTGACTCACAAATGTGCCATTAAGGACCCCGCGTGCCGCCGTCGAGAGAAAATCCACTCCGCGCCCACGGACGATAGCGCGTCACCCCGCACCGAATTTATATAATCGGCGTAACAAATCTCCAGGAGTTGGGGACCGTGTCGTGGCATCGCTCGCAATGCTAGATCGTGATAAAATTATAAACGGTGTGAATAAAACAACGATCTCGAAATTCTATAAAGAGAAAAATGAAAAAGCGTTAAACAAAAACATTTTTCACTGAAAAATATAAACAATCTCAAATATACTTAGCAACTTTTGAGAGTTTCTTTAAAATGCGTGTAAACAGAAACCTGGGTCTGCGACATCTTCCGCAATTGGAAGCAGCCCGATCGACGGGGGAGTACGAGACCAGTGCTTCCGCGATCTGCGGTTCGAAAGGACTGTCCCAAGGCCAGGGAAAGCTCTGTCAGCTGTCCGTGGATCACATGTCCAGCGTGGCCAAGGGCGCGAAATACGGCGTTATGGAATGTCAGCATCAGTTCAGGGACAGAAGATGGAACTGTTCCACGGTCCATGACGAGACTGTGTTCGGTCCAATACTTAGAATAGGTATACTTCGATCTGTCTGATCTTCAAGAATCGTAGCGTTGCGATAGAAATACTTTTTTTTCCATGTAAATGTTGTTTCAAAATATTTTTTAAATGATTTATTAATTATTGCAGCGAGCAGGGAAACCGCGTTTGTTCACGCGATCACCGCTGCTGGCGTGGTTTACTCTATCAGTCGGTCTTGCCGAGACGGCCAGCTATCGTCGTGCGGCTGTTCGAGGAGCAACAGGCCCAGAGATCTAAATCCCGATTGGATCTGGGGTGGATGCGGGGATAATCTCGAATACGGCTACAAGTAAGTAGGGGGGATTAGGGCTGGTTGTGACACGGGTAAAAAGTTACAGCTTTGATTGAGGTGAGGAAAAAATAAATGCTACCTACAATAAAACTAAAAGACATGCTCGCGACAATATCAACTGTCACGCCACATAACGTCGGTAACGCTATTGTATTATTTTTCATCACTAATCAAGGCTGTAACTTTTTAAGCTGTGTCACAACCAGCCCTAAGTCTCTCCCCTATGCTCGTAGGTTGTGTAGAATTTTATGGGTTTTTGCGAAGAAGAGGGAGAGGGATGATGCGCAAGATCTTCGATTGTTCATATTGTTTCAGAGTACAAAGTACGCGACAAACGTTGTTCTGCATTTACAGATTCACACAGGCGTTCGTTGACGTGCGGGAACGCGAACGTACCTTCAAGAGAGGCAGTCGGGAACAGGGCAGAAGCTTGATGAATCTGCACAACAATGAAGCCGGACGCAGGGTAAAGTTTGTTCTTTTTTTAGTTCAGCACACGCGAGGAATTTCTTTTTTAAATGTCGCGTCCTCAAACGTACAAGAGGCGTATCGATTTCTCGAGATTCAACATTTGAATTGGTCATGCTGAACTAACTTGTTGCCATTTTACGAAACGTAACGTGTGTGTTGTCCTATCTATTTCTCCACAGGCCGTCATCAAAAGGTCCAAGGTGACGTGCAAATGTCACGGCGTTTCCGGAAGCTGCAGCCTCATCACTTGCTGGCAACAGCTTGCGTCGTTTCGCGAAATTGGTAAGTGCCGCGATCTTACAATCTAAATACGACAAAAGCTTATAAAAAAAAAATCAACGCGTTGTATTTGTTTCTTACATTTTCAGGCGACTTTTTATTAGACAAGTACGACGGCGCGACCGAGGTTAAAGTAAATCGGCGAGGTCGTTTATCCATGCGCGATCCGAGATTCTCCGTGCCTACTGCCAGTGATCTCATTTATCTAGATGATTCGCCGAACTACTGTCTTCCAAACGATACACTAGGATCATTAGGTAGCGAACAAGTTTTGTTTCTAAAGTCATTCTTTTTTTTTTTTTATGTGTAACTTTTATTACTCTTTCTAGTTTTTTCTTTACTTAACTATCGACAGCAAACTGTCTTTTTTTTTGTAATAGGCACACAAGGCAGATTATGCAACAGGACCTCATCCGGCATGGATGGCTGCAATCTTCTTTGTTGCGGCAGAGGATACAACACGCAGAAATCGACTATTAGAGAAAGATGCGACTGCAAATTTCACTGGTGTTGTTTCGTCGAATGTAAGACTTGTGTGAAAAATATCGATATTTACACCTGCAAGTAAAAACATGCTATTATTTATTATTTTTATAATCCTTGTTTCTGATCTTAAGGCTCCTACATGGATATTCATTCATTATACTATTCTGTAACAGTGGCATTATCATTTTACAGTCAAATGAAGTTTAAGTGACACAAGACACACGTTATATCACTCTCCTTTTCTCTTAACACTTTGCCGACTGGCTATTTCAAGCCAAAAACAATCTCGGCTAAGATAACTAAGAATATAATCTAGAACGCTCTTATAAAAACTCTTATATTACTTTCAGACTTAAAAAACTGCATAAACTAATGTAAGTGCAAACACGAGTTGACCGGTCAGCAAAGTGTTAAAATACGTAATTGCTCCCTTACTTAATTTAATTAAAACTTAAAACTTTTTTCTTCATTTTTATAACTGTATAGTTGTTTATGCAGTATTATTAAAAATAAGAACAAAAACGCAAATTAGGACAGTATACGTTGTGACATGAAAAAACTAACTCTCCGTTTGCAATGTGGATTTTTGCCACTAACGCCGTCTGCATAACCGAGTCTGAAAGAGTCCCAGATCTATTTTCTTACTGTTATAGGCTTCAAAAAAATCTTAGAAAATTCTGAGATACCTTATAAGATCTCTACTTTAATGTAGAAACGACACACACACACACTTAAGTGAAATATTAAAACTCTTTTGCAAAAAAAAAAATAAAAATTTGAAGATAAATGCAGAAAAATTAGGCTCTCTTTGTGGACTGAAATCCCCATTGTGCAAACGGATGGTTAAGTTGTTGTGTATCGGAAATGATTTGATTGCGGCCTACAAACACGCGAAAAAAAAACAATGTGTTTTTGTAAAACACACCTTTCCAGAACGAGGTAATAAAAATATAAATATGAATCGTACTGTCTTCCGTGAAAAGATATCACATATTCTGATGACTATTTGTAGTCATCAGTATGTATTAATTAAGAGCGATTATTGATATACATATAATATATATATATATATACACAATTTAAGAATAAACATATTAAAATCTTTCATGCTACTTATTCTTACGAATAAAATATTTTTAATAAAAGTAAAACCATTTGTTAATACAACACTGTAATTTATTTTTCTTAATTTTTTAAGATATTATCTTTGTGTAGTGAGGCATAATGTGATGTATATATTTATATAATGTAAAGTAAAAAAAAAAAAAAAACCATTTTCTATTACAATTGATATACGAATGACATTATTCTAATTATAACACAATATGAATTATCTGATCTGTGTAAAATGTACTTGTCTTCGGTAACGATGTAATTCATAAGTCAGATATAGCAACTTTATCTTCTAATAGACTAGATGTTTATTTAACAGTGTGCAACGCAACACAATTATTTATTGATTTTTTATTCTTAGATACTGCAATGTACAAAATGTAAAATGCCGCATTAGGCATTTTACAATGAATAAACATTTACACAATATAATAAAACATATGTATATTATAACCAGATTACTATAATCTTATTTTACTTTGAAGAAACTATCAAAACACATTCGCGACCGGCGATTTTAAAAAAAAGCGAGACATTATCTGAAGACCGCAAGTTTCTGCTACTTATGAGTAGCAAATATACAAAATATTGCTTCATCATACCACACTATGTGTTTATTAAACAAATAAAAATAGATGTTTTTTAAAATGACGTAGAACTACGTTGCAGGTCTTCAGATTTTGAAATAACGTAACACTATATTATTGGTTACGCGAATGTGTTAACACATATTGTACATACAACTTACGTGATATACACATTGTTGGCTCATGTGGTTACTTATATTGACCGAATATTATTCATGAATCTCCCATGGCTTTTCTGGTCTATATCTATCCAGAGAGTTGGGATATTCATACACTGGTGGTTCGGTCAGAATAATTCCACCATTCTCTAGTTCTTTAAGTAACAACTCACACTTTTCTCCCTTTAATTCGGAATCAACTTCCATTTCACAGATTCCAGATTCCAAACAACGCAGAGCTAACAAGCGTGCGACATTAATGTAAGCTGAGCCATCAGTACCTCTGAAACGTCAAAATAAATATTGAGTGAATACACATAAGAATAAAAACAGAAAACACTTTCAATAACTTAAATAACATC
Organism: Pseudomyrmex pallidus; assembly: GCA_014825455.1. NCBI lineage: Eukaryota > Metazoa > Arthropoda > Insecta > Hymenoptera > Formicidae > Pseudomyrmex > Pseudomyrmex pallidus. The sequence goes on from QVNV01019127.1 coordinate 17,082, forward strand.
TCGTACCGATACAACTGTTTCTTCAGTGCCCATTCGTTACTAGATACCGTGACAACCGGTCCATTTTCGAAGTGGCGGACCTCTGCGATGATATATCGAGGTTTTTTGATCACAAACAGCCTACGCAATTGCGAAAAACAAAATTATGTATTCATTATGATATATACCTATATTAGAAAAATGAATGATTAAAATATCATAAATATCAACTCATAAATACTTGTGCCAGTATGAATGACCGGGTTCTTCGAGATGATAACCTTGAGGTTTTCTCGCTATTCTCAACCGCTCTAAATTTCGTGGATTTCGATTCACAATTTCCTTGCACTCTTCGACTAACGTCGCATTATCGTGCACTTGTCTGTGCATACGAAGAGCGCGTGTTACGCCGGTGCGTATATTCGCCAAATACATTGTCCGGGATTTTAATAAAATTGTGATAGACACACTTCACCTCAATCAGTAGTAATAAAAAAAATTTTAGTCTAACTCCACCTTAAATCTTAACGAAGTTACATTCATTTATTTCATCGTGTTTTTCCTCAAGAGATTCTGTGTGTAAAGCTGATTTTGCGCGAAGGTTGGAAGATCTGTCATACTGTCATGTCGACACAAAAGGTTTGGTCTTTTTTACTGCATCGGAGCTGCACTGACTGCAGGTTACAGGTTTGTTCGGAATCAGACAGCAACTTCCGATTTTCCGAAACGTGGTTCTCTAGTCAATGACACGGATGATATTTTAATTATATTGAAATGGGTCAAGTGGAAGTTCAAGACAATGATATTAAGATCGCGATAAACATTAATCTAAACGACAATATTAAGCAAAACAAAAAGTATAATTGCACTTATCCTGACTGTCATGCCATGTTTGAACGACCGTGGAGGTTAAAGAGGCATATACGTTTGCACGTGGGAGAAGTATGTAAAATATTGAAGTAAAATAAAATCAACTACTATATATATATATATATATATATATATATATATATATATATATGTAATTTATATAAAATATATTTTATATTATATAATATATTATATAATAACATAATATATATTAAATATATAATAAAAAATACTTATAAAATATATTATATAAGATAAATATTTTTATATATAAAATATATACATTTTTGTATTATATTTGTGTAACTAACAAATATCTATAACAAATAGAGACCTTATGCATGCACTCATCCAGGATGTACAAAGTCTTATACAGATTCTACCTATTTGAAAAGACATTTAGAAACACATACTGCCATAATAAAAATATACAAGTAAGTAAAAAATATTGAAACAGTTACAAATGAATATGTAAACATTGATTCCTTTCATCTTTTCTTTCTTTTTTACATCTAACTTTCAGGTGTAGAGAATGTGCACTGTCATGTAAATATCTTCACAATCTTAAACGTCATTACATGATAAAACATAAAAAAGATAACGAACTTATTTGTCAGGAATGTGGCCTAACTTTTAATGATAAATGTCATCTAAAGAAACATAGTTATATCCATTCTGGTCCTACGATTTATCAATGCGATAAATGTCCCAAAACTTTTGCAATGCGCAATAGATTCAGGCAACATCAAGAAATACACAAGAAGAGTTACTCTTGTCCCGTATCTGAATGCTCAGAAGTATTTGAAAAATGGCTACATCTGTGTGCACATAAAAAAGAAAAACATAAAACAGGTATGAAGTAACATTAACAGAAAAAAATAAATATACTATAAATAATAATAGTAAAGGACATTATCTTTTCAATACATCTTTGTCTCTTGATTTTTGTTTCAGAATATAAGTGTGACAAATGTGACAAAGTCTTCTCTCTTAAAATTAGATTGGTCAATCACATAAAAACACATTCTGAGAACAGACCAAGTATATCATGTCCGTATGACAAGTGCCATAGAACGTACTTTTACAAATCCAATTTGGAAAATCATATAAGAGTTACTCATCTCGAGAAGAAATTTGTTTGTGACGTGTGTTCTAAGGGACTTGCGTCTAAACGAGGATTAATTAAACACATTCAATCTCATGAGAAACCGAAAGAGACCAGACCGACCAGAGTAAAACATAGAAAAAAGAGAAAGGACGCCGGGATACCAAAGAAAAGTATATTGACTGCGCTAGTTGGAATCGAATTGCCACAGAATTTAGAAACAATGGTAATGAATCGAGAGATATCGATACCAGCTGAATCAGATGAGCTCAATTCTACCTCGAAAAATACTGTGTTATAATTTAGTGGTTTTATTTTTGACAATTACAAACTGTATACTAAACAAAAAGACAAGATACACAAAATATAGTTAAAACATTTGACTTTGTGTATCTACATGCGTGTTCAATACATTAAATACAAACATGATACATCCGAAACTAATGATCGAACCATGTGCGATAACAGCGCTTCCTTCCCATCCTTCCTGTAAACGTTGATTATTGTTCATATTGCACTTGCAGATCTTGTTGCTCTTGTAGATATGATCTTGCAAATATACCACATTTTCCTTGTGTAACATCATTTTTATTATTTCGGAGGTCTCATCTTCCTTTGTGGCGTGTGTTCCTTTCTCAAATTTTTCTTCCTTCGTTTGTTCGGGAATATAATCACAAGAATATAGCACATTGTCTACCACTGTTCCAAATTCGCTATAATTAAGTAATTCGAAACAGTTGGACACCTATGATCAAAAAAAAAAAAAAAAAAAGAAGAAGAAAGCAAATACGGAATATCAGAAAAAAGAGAAATTTCAACGCTTTTACTTACCTGATCGAAAAATATAACTGCATGTTTAGAAGATGTAAATCCACAGTTACCGTAATTAGTTAAAACTAAGTCACAGTTCGGAGCATTGCCGATAACAAAGTTTCCACGAGTCACAAAACTTGGTGGATTAGGTTTAGGATTCAAAGAAAACAATGCGGCTCTAGCTGTGTTATAACAATTGTTCTCTTTATAACTCTCCGCATTTAGTATCTGTTTTAATCTTTGTTGCGCTAATACTTCCAATACTGGTCTTTCTAACAATTTGATATCTTCCGTAATGTCATAATTACATCTCATGTGAGATTCGAAGTTGGTACATTGCATGTAATCACCCGGCATAGTTCTACTATCACACTTATCTGAGATGATTTTTTCATTTTTTTCTTCATTTATAGTTTCATCATATTCTTCTTTTTCCCTCTTTATCTCATTAGTTCTTTCCGTTTCTTTACTTGAGTTTTTCTCAATATTGTTAATTTCTTCAAAATCTATATGTTGGTTACCTTCATTTACAGACGTGGCGTTTACAGACCACATAAGATTACTTTCGGAACAATTTGGGGGACTTAATCGCACCGGGTTCTTGTAATAGAATTTTATACTGCTGGGAACTTTTACTTTGGGACGACCTTTTGTTATCAATTTTGCACGAAATGACGGATTGACAGTACGTGTTTTACGCGTGAAGTCCAGTTTTATTGCACACTGATCCAACGGCTGATTCACATACTCATCCCAGAGCTTCATACGTTCTGTCACTCGACAAGAAATTGCTAGATTTTGCTTTATCAAATGATCAGGATGATTAGGACACATCCATTTGCCAGTGGGAAAGGTAGTCAGTGGTGGATTCAAACAATCTTGATGGAAGTACGATGGACAATAGTCACATGCAATTAATGGAACTTTCCTGCAAGTACGTCCACATTGAGAACATGAACGAGCTGGTAGTGAGACTACTGAGTTATTGTCTAAAGTATGACTTTCTTCAACTAGAAGAAAAATAAGTTTTTATGTTTACTATATAAATTTCTTTCCACTCTAATAGAAAGCTTGTACAAAAACATTATATACTGACAAATAAACATGCCTCATGTCTGTTTATCTCATGATAAACTCAACTGTTTACCTGTTTCATCAGCTGTTTCATGTTTCACTCTATCACTTTCAGAAGACATTACAGGCAACGTGGACGATTCGAGATCTTTTGACTTTATTACAGACGCCGCCACTGCTAATAATTCTAAAGCAGATATTTCTTTTTTTTTGTTTTCTTTTTTTTCTTCATCCCTAGTCTCCTTTTCACGAGCAAAACAGACGCGGCAAACCTGTTCTTCGTTAGAAATATCTTTCAGATCTAATGCAGGATAACTGAAAAACAATGGACCGAATTATTTATCAATCTTACAAATTTCAATATAAATATGAGAGAATTATTTAATCTCTTACTGGCACTGTATGTGATACGAGACTGAACATTTGTCACATTGCGCGAGTTTCCCATCTTCTCCACAAATATCACACACGTTATAATTACCCGCACCCTCTTCTTTCTGAAGACAAGAATTCTTGTCCGTTTCTTCCTTCATTGCTTTAATTTCATTGTCTTGAAACCTTTAGATATTTTTATTATGATTATTAAAATAGTTTAAGCCAAGACCACTAAACTCGGAGCTCTCGGCCATCGGCCCTCGGTTTGAAGTTCTCACCGTGGCAGTGGGTGTAAACCATAGAGCTTATACTCATGGAGATATGGTGTAAACGTAGTCTATAGACGAATCAGCTGTTATCGATAGTACGACTAACTCGCACTGTGATTGGTTCGCGTGTCATCCGTTCGATACATCGAGAATCGAAATTATATTTGAAATAGCGGTTGGTAGTCAACGCGCCGGTATTTGCTTCGTTTTACATCGTTTTTTGAAAAATGAATCTTTAACGCTAACAATAAGTAGTACCGCTAGTGCTTCGCAAAGTTTCGGATGATTATTACAATTATTATTACATTAGCAAACTTCTAAAATCGCAAGAAAAGTGAAATATATCGATAAAAGAAGTGAGAATATATTATTTCGTCTCGTCAAAAGCAATAAAAAAGCAACAAAATGTACAGAGAAGTTTGAGAAACATCTTTAAAATTCCACCAAATGCAGAGCATAATTTTATTTTTAGAAATATCGCATTCTAGCGTATTGCCTACAGCACGTTTGCACACATGTTTTTATTGCTTACAAGCTCGATTGCGTACAAATAAAAATTTAAAAGACGAGTGCACGATTGCACACAAGTCACTATTGCCTTTAGCTCGATTGCCTACGAGCTCGATTGCGCACAAATAAAAATTTAAAAGATGAGTGCACGATTGCACACAAGTCACTATTGCCTACTGCTCGATTGCCTACGAGCTCGATTGCGCACAAATAAAATTTAAAAACCGAGTGCGATTGACCACGCATTTTAATTTTTTATATTTTTTTGTTTGTGTTGTGAGCGTGTAAGTAGGGAGAGGGGGCTGCGCCCTCCTGCATCCACCTAAAATTGTCAATTTTTATTTAAATAGAGAAGAGAATTTCGACGGACGAAAACGCGTCCATTTCGCGCATCTCTCCACAGTCATTGGTTTGGACAGCGAGTATTCCGCCAATCCTGCGCGCAACGCTATCCTCACTTTGTCCGCTTTTCTTCTCCTTTGCGCAGTAGGTTTTTCTTCTCTATTTAAATCGAGTATATATAGTTTTTAGTAAGGCCTGTTCTACAATACAGTCGTAAGCTGTAAGTCGTAAGAAAATTGACCAATCACAGACAAATTACAGAAGAATAATCGATTGTGATTAGTCAATTTCTTACGACTTACAGCTTACGACTGTGTTGTAGAACAGGCCTAATCAAGGTGGGAGTTTCAAACATACCCCGGTAAATATTTGGAACGCAACGACGTTAGCGCATCTCTCGGATAGTAATCGGTACTAATATAGAAATGGATTTCCGAGCGAGTACATAGAAAGTGTCGTTGAACGGTGCCTGGTACATAAATTCAATAAATTGCTGTAAAATTATATTGAGCGGTAGATTTTATCGAATGCCTGTTCAAAGAATATACGTATGATATATCGCAGAGAACAAAGTCGATAAGTAGTGATGAAGGAAAACAATAACTCAAGTAAGGTTGACAGTTGTTGAAACTCGTATAACTTGATGTACAATTTCTGTTGTAATTTTTTTATTTTTTATTTATTCAATATTCACTTGTCTGATAAGTGGAAACCTACATGCGTGTCCGATTGCAGACTGAAATAGTTCGATTGTACGTAAATAAGAGAGAGATGATGGAAGATAATGCTGCGAGCTCAGTGTCAAAAAATGAGAATGTGGAGAACGGAAATGTAGTTGCGAGTCGTTCTCGCTTCAAAGATTCGTCCTCGGTGATCTTCAACGAGATCGGTGCGTCGTCGTCGTCGTTGGGTTCCCTCTTCGATTCCGATTGTCTAGAAATATCTGCTACTTCGGTTTTAGATGCTACGGTTGATCGGATCGAACACAGCGCGTTGAGTGATGCGCATCGAGATGCTTGGATACCGTCGGAACGTACGCGAAAAATACTGCGATCTGTTGCAACTTCTGCAGCTGGGACGAGTCACTTGGATCGTGAGAATCTCACCATGCCTGGTCTGGCTGTACAGGGCGATATGCCAGATCTTGTCAAGAATGCTTCTGTTCATTTTTTAGGAGAAGATGAGAACATTCACCGGAATGTGCTCACAGCGTCTGACGTAACGCAGGATGAACGTGGTCTGAGAAATCTGATACAAGCTGGTTGTTACCGAGCGGCGGTTAATTTGTCGGGCAGATTGCTAGCCATTTATGCGCAGGGCTATGGCAAAATCAATCAACCTAGTAAACACACACCTCATTCTTTGCAGCTGTGGTATACTCGACTTTCTCTTCTGGCGAAATTGAGACAGATAGATGTGCTGGAAAACGAGTCGAAACCGTTTGGTAATTTGGACAAGCCTGACATGTATTTCACCTTTTACCCGGAATTATACGGCACCAGACCGGGCTCCATGGCGTCGTTCGCTTTTCGACTGCTATTGGCAGAAATTCCGTCTTACTGTGGCAAACCGAAACAAGCGTTGGACAATCTGTACGAGCTCTTAGCGACTGTTAATCAAATTGTAGCAAACTTTCGCATGGGTCTTAGCGGCGACGGAACGCGCGCGAGAATCAGCGATCCCGACCAACGAGACGCTGTGAAACTGTGGACCGCTCGGAAATATAGAATCCTTATTTCCGTCGTTAATTGCGCCATTGGCATGAGAAACTACATTCTCGCAATTGAAATCTTAGAAAATATGTGTAAACTGCCCGACTGGACTGCCGAACAAATAGGAATTCTCAGATCGGCCGTAGGAAGAGTACACTTGTTTCTCGGTGACGTTACGGCGGCGGAGAAATTTCTCGTTCGGGACGTCAACAAGGAAGAAAAAACGCCGAGCGTCAGGGAATTAGTGGATAGCGGACTGATGGCGGTAGCACAGAACGCTTTTCAGGACTCCTGCAACTGCTTTCAGTCCGCGTCGGCGATAGATCCGTCAAATGTGATGCTGATAAACAACATGGCGGTGTGCTTGTTGTACACCGGTCAATTAAAAGCGGCCGTGTGGTTGTTCGAGAGCACCGTCAACAGAAATCCGTTGAAGAGTTTGCAGGAACCGATTTTGTTGAACATGTGTACCTCGTACGAACTGCACACAACGCATTGCAAACAACCGAAACTACATTTGCTGCGACAGCTCAACAGATATAAGGGCGACGCGATCGATATTCAATGTTTGAAATTAGCGATATAAATGTTTATTGAATTATCATTGTTGTTGTTTCAGCACTTTGCGCAAATATTAATGTTGTATGAATGCAAATATTTATACAGATGTATGTAAATGTGCGATAGTAACAATAGTAATAAAAAAAAAAAAAAAAAAAAAAAAACAAGTATACAGATTTTCTTGGGATAATAGAAAAGAGGTATAGTCGCACAGTTTTTGTCTCCGACGCGTCGCTATTAGAGCTGACAATTCCAAGATCGGATAACGTAATATCTCCGATCCACGTTTTTAAATATATTGATATTCTCAAATACCCTTGTTATTGATACTTATATATACACATTGTCGTGTAAAATATTTCGTTACTTTATAATACATACAATATTTTTACATAAATAAATTAATAAAATATTTTCATATAAATATTACATATTTTTTTATATATATTGTATGCTTTTTTCAATTGAACTGAAACATGTATGCGAAATAATCTGATAATCTAATAATTTTCCATCTATTTGCTCAGAAATAACAGAAATAAACTCTGCGATAACAAAATTAATTTTTAATTTATACAAACAATACGCGTAGAAAAGATTTAATAGCGCGTTTAAAACAAGAGTATTCCAATAATTTGAGTATTTAAAATTACGAATTAGAGGTGCTCGAATATTACTTGCAGATTTAAGATAAATATCTCTAGCTGGTACCCGACTACTCGAGTATCGGATATTGGCACTAGTCGCTATTCTGATCCTATTTCACGTACGACATCCCGTATACGGGAGCACAGAAAGATGTAATAGCTACTATTTCTCAAGCATTTTCAGTTTGATAGAACGCCTGGGAGATAGGCGATCCGCTGTGCTCCTGTATGGGGTAAGCTGCCTGCTCTTTCGGACAAACTTTGCTTTTCTTCGGGATATACATTTCGATTTTTAAATAATCGTACGTTTCTAGCTCTCGGAAATCTCAGGATCGTTAATTACGTAAGAAACAACAGCGGGACGTGAAAGTAAAATAGCCTTTATTACATTGTGAAACGAGGACAATTTAACGAACGTTCAACAATTGCTATAGTTCTCTTTTTTCACACTTTCGCTCTTTTCTTTCTTTTTCCTTTTTTTTTTCTTTTTTCTTTTTTTTTTTTTTTTTCTTTTTTCTACCCGAATGTTTTTGCAACATGTGCGACATGTGTTTCCTATTTTTTTTTTTTTTTTCTATTATCTTTATATCAATCAAATAAGTGTCAAGTTTTGCAGCGTATTGCTGATAATATATATTACATTTATAATCCAGTATTTCTGTGCTCTTTTCTGAGCTTATGGGGTATATGCAAATTGTTTTCGATCGTTTTTCTGTTCGCGCAGCAGTTTCGCGTCTTCCTTGTCTATTCCTCGTTTTTTTTTTTTTTTTTTTTTTTTTTTTTTTTTTTTTTTTTTTTTTTT